>JARYGA010061423.1:0-25000 GCA_030545235.1 Helianthus tuberosus
AGAAAAGAGGTGCAACACCACTAGAACATTTCATATATTTTCTTATGGGTTCACCCATAATTTATTTATGGGTTACTACTATATTTTCTATATACATTTCTATTGGAAAAATATGTGAAAATAGCATTTTTCACAAATATAGAAAAATGATTTTTTCCTATTTTGGACTAGAAATAAATATAATAAAATGAGCGGGTTTTATATATTTATTTGTGGGTTTGTGTTCTATGTTGGAAGAGCTTCGCAACGAACTAAACCATGTCCAAAACGGAGCTAAGATGAATGAGATATCGATGCTCAAAGTTGGGTGTTTGAAACATTGAATGCTGAAACAAAAGGGAAAGTAGCACCTTGTCCCACATCGGAGGAGAGATGGAACTTAAATGGGTATTTAAGTGGGAACTCTCCATCCTTATTGTTTCATGGAAGCACACACTAAGTGTCCTCGCGAAGGGTGCGGGGCACCCTAACTCGCGCTCGCTCACGCGTGGCGTGGGCAATGTGGCGCATTGATGGCGCACTTTGCACGCTCGCATCGCCGCGAGCCGCTTGAGAGCCGCCATTGTATTTTTGACCACGTGCGCGTGGTGGATCACAGAGGCTGTAAGGACCAAGTGGTGAAGTGGCATGCAGGTTCGAGGCGCGTGACGTGGCAGTCTGCGCGCGAGTACACGTAGGCACGAAGGCGCGCGGTTGCGCATGGTGTAGGGGTCCTGTTGTGCGTGCGCGACGCACCAGAGTGAGCCAATACGGCGCGACTGTGTGGCGTGCTCGTTGATGCTCACAGGTGACGTGGCGCACGCGCGCATGGTAGTGAGGCAAAAGGACGCACCGCGCATGGGCGTGCAGAGCTGGGCGCGCGCGCACCAGTTTGTCTTGCGCGCGCGCGCAGAAACTTCTAGCATTGAATGAGAGTGCAGTTACAGTTTAACTTCGAAACTGACGAGTTAATGGTCTTTGACTGAGAATTAAATGACGTATTAAATTGCATTGAAGACGTTTAATGCAATTTAAACCTCTCTTTAATTCCTTTTTGACTGTTTCGACTTAGTAGCTGTATAAATACAGCTCCATACCCAGCTGCAGAAGACACCAGAAACAACAGCACTTGCAAACAACTTTCTTCCCTCTGTTCTTCTTCTGCTTCTTGCATTCTTCAAGGTACCCTTCGGGTTGTAGGCCATCTCCGGCAGTACTACTGCTCCGGCTGTTGTACCCTGGGAAACAAAACGAGTGCTCCTGGGAGACTCGGAATTTGTTTTAAGGGAAGCGTGTGTACACGTGCCTCAGTCTTTCTTCTTCTACATTTCTTGTACTTTGGTTATTTTCAGTTGTAATTGTATTAGTTGTTTATGCTTTCTTGTTTCTGTATTGTAATCATTTAATAAAATTTGTTTTATTTTATTTAATCACGCGAACGGTTCCTACAATCTTAAAACAAATTTTTAAAACCGTTCGTGTAATCAAAACCATTCTGTTTGGTGATTCAAACCAGTTTTGTTTCACTCAGTTTGTGTTTTAAAAACAGTTTTTTTTTTGTTTTCTTCTTCAAAGGAGCGACTTTGGTTGAAAACAATTATGGTTACATCTCAGAATCTGTCCTAAAAATTGCTTAAAACTTTTTGAATTGGTCTTCAAAGTTGGACTTAGAAGTCATTCAGTAAGTTCTAAAAATTATAAATTTCTGTTTTTGGTCTTCAAAGTTGGACTTAGAAGCCTAAACAGTAAATTTGTGGTAAAATTAAATTTTACTAGTTTACTTCTGGTTTTTGCGTAAATCAGATTTTTTGACCAAACTTTAAAATTTTAATTTTTTCAGCATGTCGACCGATAATGTTAACGTTAATAACACTAAAAATGTTGTGACGGGAACCCCCTGAACGCCACCACTGTGGGAGCGTCCACAGTGGCTAATCACGCTGAACGACTAGAGAAGTTCTCGGGTCTACACTTTAAGAGGTGGCAGCAGAAGATGTTCTTCTACCTGACCACCATGAACCTTGCGAGGTTCTTAACGGAAACCGCTCCCCAACCTGTGGAAGGGGAGACCGACACACAAAGACAATGTGCGGTAGATGCGTGGAAGCATTCGGATTTCATATGTCGTGGGTATGTGTTAAATGGCCTGTCGGATGCGTTGTATAATGTGTACTACAACGTCAAGACTTCCAAAGACCTTTGGGATGCCTTGGACAAGAAGTACAAAACGGAGGATGCTGGCACAAAGAAATTTGTGGTAGCCCGTTTCTTGGATTTCAAAATGGTTGATTCTAAAAGAGTTATGAATCAAGTCCAAGAATTCCAAATTATACTACATGACATCTTTGCGGAAGGCATGACACTTAGCGAGACATTCCAAGTGGCAACGATGATTGAAAAGTTACCTCTTGGTTGGGTTGATTTTAAGAATTATCTTAAACACAAACGAAAGGAGATGACTATAGAGGACCTTATTGTTCGTCTTCGGATTGAAGAGGACAATAGAATTGCCCAAAAAGGCAGCCTTGCGCAGACTAGTGCTAGCGCAAATTTGGTTGAGCATGGGCAATCCTCTAAGGGAACGAAGGGTAAGGGGAAAAAGGACAAGGAGAAAGCAAAGGCTAGCAAACTTGGACCGAAGAAAGGGGTTGTGAAAAAGAAACCTCAGACGTTCCAAGGGACTTGTTACAACTGTGACGAGCCAGGGCATCGGGCTAACCAATGCAAGAAACCAAAGCGTGAGCGCGCGCACATGGTGGATGAAGACGGAATGCCTTTGGTGGCAATGATTTCCGACAAAACCGCAATGTTGGATGAGGTCAATGTTGTGACCAACACTCCAAAATGATGGTGGGTTGATACGGGAGCGACCCGTCATGTGTGCCCAGACAGGAGCCTCTTTACCACCTTCAAAGTGCTTGCGGGAGATGAGAAGCTGTACATGGGAAATGCAGCCACCGCGGACATCAAGGGTGAAGGAACGGTGATTTTGAAGTGGACTTCAGGGAAGGAGCTCACTTTAAGCAACGTGTTATATGTCCCAGACTTGCACAAGAGCCTAGTCTCAGGTTAGTTGCTTAATAAGTTTGGATTTCGTTTAGTTTTTTAGAGCGATCAATTTATACTAACTAAACGAGGAATGTATGTAGGCAAGGGCTATGCCCAAAATGGTATGTTTAAATTGAATGTAATGGCAGTCAAGAAGAACATGAATAAAATTGCTACTACTTCTACTTATATGCTTGAGTTTTCTGATTCGAATAAATGGCATGGTAGATTAGGTCACGTAAATTTTAATTCAATACGCCGTTTAATCAATTTAAATTGTATACCAACATTCCATATTGATTCACATTATAAATGCGAAACATGTGTAGAATCCAAACTTACAAGATCATCATCGAAATCGGTTGAACGAATAACCGAACCCCTTGATTTAATTCACACCGATATTTGTGATTTAAAAGCGGTACCCACAAGAGGTGGAAATAAGTACTTCATCACGTTTATTGATGATAGTACTAAATATTGCTATGTATATTTACTAAAAAGTAAAGATAAAGCAATAAGTAAATTTATCTTGTATAAAAATGAAGTTGAGAATCAACTTCAAAAGAAGATAAAAGCTTTGCGAAGCGATCGAGGAGGCGAATATGTTGCACCTTTTGCCGATTTATGCGCAAAAAGTGGCATTGTACATGAGTGTACACCTCCTTATTCTCCACAATCAAATGGCGTGGCGGAACGAAAGAACCGTACATTGAAAGAAATGATGAACGCCATGTTGATAAGTTCTGGGGTGAGCCAGGAAATGTGGGGAGAAGCCATTCTCTCGGCTAATTATCTTTTGAACAAGATACCACTCAAAAAGAGAGACGAAACTCCATATGAGTTATGGAAAAAGAAGAAGCCTTCATACAAATACTTGAAAGTGTGGGGGTGCCTAGCAAAGGTGATTGTGCCACCTCCTAAGGCTCTTAGGATAGGACCCAAAACTGTTGATTGCATATTCATTGGGTATGCACATCAAAGTAGTGCACATCGCTTTCTTGTACATGAGTCCAAGAATCCTGATGTACACGTAAACACTATCATGGAGGTAAATCCTAACGTTGTGTCTTACTTTGAAAATGTGTTTCCTTTGAGAAGACAAACACATGCAATGTCATCAACACCTAATTTTGAGGTAGGTGAAAGCTCATCTACACCAGTTGATGAGGTAGTTCATGATAAGACACATGAACGACCTGAGGTTGAAGAAAGTGATCGTAGGCGAAGTAAAAGGCCAAGGGTTGAAAAATCCTTCGGTCCAGACTTCGTTAGCTATATGGTTGAGGGCGAGCCCAATACATATCACGAAGTGGTTTCCTCTTCAGAAGGACCTCAATGGAAAGAAGCAATAAGGAATGAAATTGATTCTATATTGCAAAATCATAATTGGGAGTTAGTAGATCTTCCACCTGGTTGCAAACCACTTGGATATCGTTGGATATTCAAAAGGAAGATGAAAATTGATGGAAGTATTGATAAATACAAGGCTAGGTTGGTGATTAAAGGATTTAGACAAAAGGAAGGTCTAAATTACTTTGATACCTACTCGCATGTGACGCGCATAACCTCGATTAGATTGGTTCTTGCTATAGCGGCTTTAAGAAATTTGGAAGTTCACCAAATGGACGTTAAAACCGCATTTCTAAATGGCGATTTAGAAGAAGAGATTTACATGGCGCAACCTGAAGGTTTCTCTGCCCCAGGTCAAGAGGGTAAAGTATGTAAACTCGTCAAGTCTTTGTATGGCTTGAAGCAAGCACCAAAACAATGGCACCAAAAGTTTGATCATGTCATGATTGACAATGGTTTCAAAATAAATGAGTGCGACAAATGTGTTTATTTCAAAGACACAAATGAAGGTTATGTGATCTTATGCCTTTATGTAGACGATATGCTTATCATTGGGAGTAATGATAAAATTATCAAAGCTACTAAAAGCATGTTGAAAGCGAGATTTGACATGAAAGACATGGGTTTAGCGGATGTGATTCTTGGAGTAAAGATCATAAGAACCCAAGATGGTCTTGTGTTAAGTCAATCTCACTATGTGGATAAAATTCTTGAAAAATTCAACTCGGGAGATACGAGTGTAGCTCGAACTCCAGTTGATACCTCCCAACATCTCAAGAAAAATAAAGGAGATGGAGTTGCTCAGTTAGAGTATTCAAGAATAATTGGCAGTCTAATGTATCTAATGACATGTACTAGACCCGACTTGGCTTACGCAGTGAGTAGGATAAGTAGATACACCAGCAATCCGTGCGCGGATCATTGGAAAGCTATCACGAGGGTGCTTAGATACATAAGATACACAAGAGATTATGGACTGCATTATACCCGACAACCAACAGTGATCGAATGATACACTGATGCAAACTGGATATCGGATAATAAAGATTCCAAATCAACAAGTGGTTACGTGTTTACACTTGGAGGAGCTGCTATTGCTTGGAAGTCTTCTAAGCAAACGGTCATAGCGAGATCCACAATGGAATCGGAATTTATCGCCTTGGATAAGTCAGGCGAGGAGGCGGAATGGCTACGTCAATTCGTGGAATATATTCCAAGATGGCCAAAGCCTTTGCCAGACATATGTGTACATTGTGATAGCCAATCAGCGATTGGTAGAGCTCAAAGCTTGATGTACAATGGCAGATCATGGCATATGCGACGTAGACATAACACGGTACGATAAGTACTCTCAACGGGTGTTATCACAATTGATTATGTGAGATCAAAGGATAACATTGCAGACCCGTTTACAAAAGGCTTAAGCAGAGAGTTAGTAGAAACGTCGTCAAGAGGAATGGGACTAAAGCCCGTGATACATGGGAATATGAGGGAAACCTAACTTAGTTGACTGGAGATCCCAAGATCTAAGTTCAATAGGACAACTTAATCATATTACCAAAACGGAGTCACTGTGGGGGAGTACCCCAAACTAAATAAAAGGGAGTTATATATACTTCCTAGTTCATTCCAATCAGTGACATTGAAGTGAGGCTAAGCATATTAAGGTTAACGATTTCGGGAAATCAAATAACCATGATGCTTTTAATGATTCATGGGAATCACCTATGTTAGAGAGAAGTGCGGTCGTTTCAAATGGATTTGTGGGGTGCGCAAATCCTAGAGCTCTCGCAGAACCATGCTAGTGTTCTAGGACCATAATAGGACACGACAATGAGGAGTTGGCCAAACCAGGGAGAGTATTGTGTGAAGTATATTGTCATTTACACAAATGGGGGTATGTTCAAGGACATCGCGTCTACAAACCGCTAGTAAGCTAAGTATACTTCACAAAAGAAGGTTCAAAGGCAACAACCTACCTATCTTGCAATACTCAACTGTCGAAGTTTATCGTTGAAAAGTGTAAGGAAAAGATCCATTTCCATACGTGTGGGGGATTGTTGGAAATTTGATGAAAATAACATTTTTCATGTGGGGGATTGTTGGAAAAATAGGTGAAAATAACATTTTTCACAAACATAGGAAAATGATTTTTTCCTATTTTAGACTAGAAATAAATATAATAAAATGAGTGGGGTTTATATATTTATTTGTGGGTTTGTGTTCTATGTTGGAAGAGCTTCGCAACGAACTAAACCACGTCCAAAACGGAGCTAAGATGAATGAGATATCGATGCTCAAAGTTGGGTGTTTGAAACATTGAATGCTGAAACAAAAGGGAAAGTAGCACCTTGTCCCACATCGGAGGATAGATGGAACTTAAATGAGTATTTAAGTGGGAACTCTCCATCCTTATTGTTTCATGGAAGCACACACTAAGTGTCCTCGCGAAGGGTGCGGAGCACCCTAACTCGCAATTACTCTCTCGCGCGTGGCGTGGGCGATGAGGCGCTTTGATGGCGCACTTTGTACTTCGCACGCTTGAGAGCCGCCATTGTATTTTTGACCACATGCGCGTGGTGGATCACAGAGGCTGCAAGGACCAAGTGGTGAAGTGGCATGCAGGTTCGAGGCGCGTGACGTGGCAGTCCGCGCGCGAGTACAAGTAGGCACGAAGGCGCGCGGTTGCGCATGGTGCAGAGGTCCTGTTGTGCGTGCGCGGCGCACCAAAGTGAGCCAATACGGCGCGACTGTGAGGCGTGCTCGTAGAGGCTCACAGGTGACGTGGCGCACGCGCGCATGGCAGTGAGCCAAAAGGACGCACCGCGAATGGGGGTATAGACCTGGGCGCGCGCGCACCAGTGTGTCTTGATTCACTATAATGGGTTATGAGCGCTAAAAACACACTTTCGTTGATTTATAACCAATTTCACTAGTTTAGACTACTTGTGTTTTTTAGTTAAATTTCTTTATTCGACCCGTTTGAGATAACAATATAAAACATTAACCCAAATCAGATGGTCGAAGTCGCTACCTCTAATGTAAAGCATCTTTTGAACGAGTATCGCCTTATCTGTTAATGTCTTCATCAGGGTGTTCGAGCACGATTGGTGGATAAAGATTTTGCACCAAAGGTATAAACTCTTTGTATTTTTTTTTTTTTTGACACGATGACTTATTTGACAATTACAAAATTGCCCTTCTAACGTATATCTTTGTTAATAAATATAAACATACAGTGGGACCCACCGAGCTTAGAACACGTAACGCAAGACATGGTGGATCAGTACTTCTCTCCCCTCAGTCCACTGTCCACTCGAGCCTGATCTGGATTTGCCTACGAAGCAACGAGAGGCATTCACGTAAATAGAAAGAAACTTACAACATTGAATGACAGTGCAGTTACAGTTTAACTTCGAAACTGACGAGTTAATGGTCTTTGATTATCGTCATCCACCTAGAGCAGATTCCCTGGTTCTTTCATAACAAAGTCCAGGTTCCAGTCGGACTTCGACTCCGTTACCCATACCCATACCGGAATCAAAATTCTTCATTCATATTTTCCTCTTATTGGTTTGTTCGGACACAAATAAAGGAACACGTGAAGTTTGGTATACTCTCTAATTTCTGAATTAATTAACGCCAAGTTTCACGTCAACTGGACCCTATGTCCTTTTTCTCTAATCCCCAACAAACAAAAGATTGTATTCTAAAAATTAAGAACAAGTAATAGTATTTTTCTAATCGAAAATGCTTGAAAAATATTGATTTATTAAAATTTATTTTTAGTGATTTTTCATTATAGAATGTATTGAAGAAATCGATAGAATTGTTGGTGACACGATAGTTTCTCTCAACAGTCTCACGATGAGTCAGGTTTGGAACAAGATGATTAGCTAGCAAGAACACGATTTCGAAGAACCCCATCTCATCAAGACACGATCTCTCTCCATTAGCGAACCAATTAATACACGATGACCCGTAAATTGTTAGATATTTTAGTGTAATCGGGATTGACTTGGTGATCAAAGCGAATAATAATATACATCAAGCAAGTTAGGAGGTGCGGGAGTGCACGCTTGTTTGAGTTATTATAATTCGAAGTGTATGGGCGGAGCCCGTACTCTACGGGGGTTCCAAGGGGGCAGCGCCCCTGGGAGCAGGGTCCAAGGGGCGGCAGCCCCTGGCGGGGTCCAAGGGGCAGAGCCCCTGGCTGGGGTCGAGCTAATTTTTGGAAAATGCCTTAGAAAATAAAATTTGTGAAAAATCGTCCTAATTTTTTAGACAAAAATTAAGGCATGTTTTAATGCAATTTTAATTAAATTAGAAGATAACTGCCAGAGGCAGTTATCTGCAAACACCCCAAATTCGTACATGCAGTTTTGATCACAATTCTCTCTGGTTCAATCAATTTCGCAGACAAACATACACTAGTTCGATTTCTCAAAATCAGAGTTGTATCCGATTGAATTATTCGGGTGAACCACCGAAATAATTTGATCTGAGATTGATTACACGCCTCTCTGATCATCCGGTTTCTGAAATTCCCCAACATAAATTAAAATTAAAGGACTAGATTTCTTAAATATTTATGATAATAAATAAATTATATATATCGGTGTTATATATCATCTTTGATTTGATTATTATTATTATTCTATATAGTCTACCATACCATGTAGGCAATTGGATAAGCCTTTACGTGGACTTTGGGAGATAAACATTACATCAAGGATGGTGGTGTCGTGATAGACTTCTAGTTAATTTGTTGGTATGTAGTATATACTTTTCACATCTATATTCAAATCTTATGCTTAATATATTGGAAGCAAAAATAATATTGTGAGTTGTATGTGTGTGAGAGAGTAGCTAGAAAACTGGTATGATCGATCAATAGATGTTCTTTTTGATGCGGCTCAACACAAATAAAAGAAGCGATTCAAGTTGATTGGTGGATTTGGTTCGTGAACGCCGGAAACATATTTGAGGTCTAGTTGATCCGAAATTGAATAAGTTGGGTTAGTTTATTTTTTTTTTTTCAATCAAGTTTTTTTTATATATATATAAGGTCAAACAAATTACACCAAGATAGCCGGTAAGCGGGCAACAAGTTGCGCCGCTACCCCCTTTTGAATAGCGAAACCTAACCTAGTAAAAACGAAACCCCGATCTCTAGGAGACGAAATGTTGCTGTGAACAACCCGTTGGACCCGTTCAAGAAATTTGATGGCTTCTGGGGCTAGCGAGCCAAAGGTATCAAAGGCAAAAGGGATAAATGAATGTTGATTATCCTCGCAGGCTTTTGCATGTTTGTCCATTTTCTTTGCTGCCGCCCTTGCAATCGCCTGACCAGGGACAAAACCTGTATCCCGAAAGCCTACAAGGGGGGAAACCCCGGTAAGATCAACACAAGCGTGTTTACCTGCATCCCACCCGAAAACTAAAACGTCCGCGGGGCGCAATGTGGATCTTCCTTCCCCCGGATCTGTCAAAAAGTTTACGGGGGCTTCTTTCTTCACCAAGATCCCCGCCCGTTTGAGGATGTCCCCCAAGACATCCCGCACCCAGTCGTGCCTATACTTAAAACCTGACAGTTCTTTACAGTGAGGATGTCCCCCAAGACATCCCGCACCCAGTCGTGCCAATACTTTAAAGGGAGATCGAAAATGTTAAACATACATATTACATAACATTATTTTTTCTACGATAAAAAAATACATATCTATATCCTTTAACTTTTTATCGTCATATTTAAAAAAAAATCCCGTGCTTCTTAAACATGAGTATGTCGTAACCATTAGAACTCATTTTTTTTTTTTCATTCAAGTTTAAGTTTTGTACCAATTACCTACAATGTATAGATAAAATAAATTTATATATGTGTAGGTCATAATGTCATATACATAAATAAAAGAGTTAAACGTTATTTTAGTCCATGTCGTTTGGACCATTTTGACAGTTTAGTCCAAAGGTTTCATTTTTCATTTTTGTGTCCAAAAAGGTTTCACCGTTGATATTTTAGTCCACCGTTAACTTCATTCATTTTTTTCTAGAGGTAATTACATAGTTAGTCCCTATGGTTCGCACAAAATAACATACTTAGGTACTAATAGTTTAAAATCACATTTTAGGATATTAACTTTTTATTTTATAACGTTTGGAGGTATTAACTTTTTGGATATTAACATAGTTAGTCCATGTGTTTTGCACAACATAACATACTTAGGTACTAATAGATTGTGAATTTAAACCTAAAAATAACGTTAATACCTCCAAATGTTACAAAATGAAAAGTTAATACCCTAGAATGTTGAAGGGGTATGGTCCCAAATCTCGCGTCAGCACGACCGCGAATGACCATTACCCTCATCAAAAACCTCCAACAGCAATAAACTCCCCAGTGTCCGCGGGGGCACATGCGAACACTGCGGTCCAATCTGTCCATTGATGAGAAGAATAGCCTTAAGGACGGAAACTAATGTAACACATAGCGATGCGGCCCCGCACCACATCCTATGAACATTTTCGTCACGACAAGGGATCTGGACAACAGGAACAGGCACTCAGCAGGCGATGCGGCATAACACCGCATCCCGCGTGAATCATGGATGGAACAACCAACGCGGGAACTACATCAAGGACCGCAAGCAGCGATGCGGCTTGGCACCGCATCCTGCCTACAAGGCAAGTGGGTCTGACACCACAGTGCAAGTGGCACTGGGAACAGTCGCCTACTGGCCCACGTGTATACAACGGTCTGACACCACAGCAGGACGTGGCATCACCACAGTATCCGACAGGTCTGACACACCTGCAAATAGCTGTGCGATGTCAGGCTAGCTACTCAACTACCCTCCTCCACTCCTCGGCTATAAATACTGACCCCAAACCAGGTTTGAGGTATCACTTCTGAACTCTCTCAATACTACTACTATCACACTTTGCTTCCCAAGCAAACTACTGATTCTCACGCTGGAGAGTGGTAACAAGGAGCACCCCCCACCACATCCTCCTTGTTGCGAGTCACGGTTTGTTTACTTGTGCAGGAAACCCACCACCAGACGATCCAGCCAGCGATCCTCGGAAAAGAAGGGATTAACCCTCTTGACGAGACCAGTGAGTTAACCCGCCCGGTTAACCATTGTTTCATCATTGGCGCCCACCGCTACTCTTAGCACTTTTTCCAACCATCCCTTTCTCTTTAAAGATCATGTCTGATCGTCAAAACAACACCACCGGGGATAACCTAAACCCCGCAAACCAAGGGCCTGCGGGAACCATTCCCCTAGCCCCGAATGCCGAACACATTGGCCCATCAACGCAAGGGGGCGCATCCCTTACGTTTGGGCACGATTTATCACAATACGCTCCTGTGATACCTGCAGGCATGAACCTTCATGCCTGGTACGACCAACAAGCAGCTATGTTGGCTGCAACATATAACAGAGCTTGCGCAGAAGCGCAGGTATCTGTGGGACCCACCCCAGCACCACACACCCCTGCAGGTCGTACTTTACAGTACGAAGGCAGGGCCCCATCACATCCGGCCTCCAGAAGCAGGCACGAAGATCGCGGTTCCTCTTACTGCGATGTCCGCACACTTCATGAGGACGACTCCACATATGGGTCCCGCCACAGGAGCCATATACAGAGTCGCCTAGGGCCACACGGCGAAGCTAGGCGACAGTCTACAGCCCACCACGGTCTAGGCATTCACAGCCGATTGGGACCCCAGTCCTACCGTGAAGGGCAAGGCTATACCGACCCGGACGATGGTACATACCGCGCGGAATCCCATGCCACCAGCAGCAGACCGGGAGGACGAAACTACGTTCCTCCCACTTATCCCCGCACTACGTACCTCCGCGCTGCAAAGCAGCACCGCGGAAAACCCTACCGGCCGAAATCAGCGGCCGAAAACTCCAAGTTCGTCCCAGAAATCGCCCACGCCGATGTCACCACCACAAAATTCCCATTAAATATTGGGAAGTACAACGGTTCGACCGACCCAGATGATCACAACAACATCTTCGTCGGCGCCAGGTGCAACGGTAGGTGGGATGAACCCACCCGGTGCCATTTTTTCCCACAGACCCTAATAGGTCTGGCCAGGGCCTGGTTCGATTCTCTACCACCAGGGTCACTAACCTCATTCGAGGACTTGCAAGAAAAGTTCCTCGCACACTTCAGCCAACAACGACGCCATGAACGTGATTCCATGGACGTCATGAACATCTGGCGCAGGGATAACGAATCGCTTGACGCATTCGTTGTCCGTTACAATAAAGAATGCCTAGAGATAGGCGATGTTGCCGATCAAATGGCGCGTAACCATTTCATTGTCGCCGTTAAAGACGAGCAGATGGTTATGAATATCTCTGGCAAAGATGGGTTGCCTAAGAAGTGGGAAGATGTCATGACTGCGGTCAAGACATACGCCCAGACTCAGCGGTCCCTAAAACCGCACATGTCAAAGGCACAACCCCAGGCGGAAGGCCAGTCTTCCCGCCAAGAGCCGAAGCGCAGCAATAAGCGCAACCGGGACACATGGAATCGTGGCAGCGATTCCAGACCATACGTCCCACGAAGCAACCAGCCCGATGCAAGGGCTACAATCAACGCCCAGCGTGAAAATAGGGCGTCAAAAAAGGAATCTCGGGACCGCAGCTGGACCGAGATTAACCAGTCGCCAAGCGACGTTCTTCTCACGGACGCACAATTCCTGCGACCGGCCCAACCGATGAAGTCCAAAAAGAACCAGGATCTCGCACTATACTGTGAATATCACAAGGACAATGGCCACACAACAAACAGCTGCATCAGTCTCCGACTGGAGATTGAGCGAGCCCTAAAAGAGGGAAAACTGCAACATCTGTTGACAGGCGCACAAAAAGCTACAAAGCGCATCACTCCCCACAACGAGGGCACCTCCACGGGAAAGAGGACCATGTACGTAGCCTTTACCCACATGATCAACGGAGGAAAAGGTAGGCCACGCAAGGCGGGAAGAAGACCGGAGAATGACTGGAAAGACGAGCAAGTCGTCTTTCCAAAAGTCCGAGGCGGCCCGCGCGATAGACGCGCCGTAGTTATCACAGGCCACCTGGCTCACTACTGTACCGAGCGATTGTTCATCGACCCGGGCAGTACATCCGATATTATATACGAGCAATGCTTCAACCAGTTCGATCAAGAAGACAAAGATCGACTGCAACCAGTGGATTACCCGTTGGCCGGGTTTGCAGGGGAAACCGTATTCCCCCTGGGCCAGATTACTTTTCCTGTGCGCCTCACCAACGGGAGGCACACAAGAACGGAGGAGGTAAACTTCATGGTTTTACCGCACACCTCCAAATACGACGTACTTCTTGGGAGAGAATCCCAGGGCGATTTTAACATGATCACATCCGTCCCCCACTCCGCTATCGGTTTCCTAACCGAGACAGGGGTCGCGATACTATACGCCAGAAGGGAAGTTTTGTCTACGGACGACCTACGTCCAGCCAAGGTAGCAAGGCCCACCCCCAAAACGCAACCAGAAAAATGGGTGCTTAATGCAAGGCACCCAGACCAAACGATTACTTTGGGCCATGCCTTGACACCTACCATCAGAGCGCGCCTGAAGCAACTACTCTTCAGGAACCAAGACATTTTTGCGTGGACACCCGCTGACATGACAGGGGTACCGCGCGACATAGCGCAACACTTCTTGAATACCATGCCCGGTATCAAGCCAGTGATCCAAGGCCAACGCCACCTTGGATCAGCAAAAAACGCGGCCATGGAAGAGCAGGTACAGGAGCTGCTCTCCGCAGGGATCCTGCAGGAAGTCAAATACCAGACTTGGTTATCCAACCCGGTCATGGTAGAAAAACCAAGCGGGGGCTGGCGCATGTGTGTAGATTACAAAGACCTCAATAAGGCCTGCCCCAAGGATTGTTACGCACTTCCGGAGATCGACGAAAAGGTCGATAACCTCGCACCATTTCGATGGAAGTGCTTCCTCGGTTGTTACAAAGGCTACCACCAAGTACAGATGGCAATCGAGGATGAAGATAAAACGGCATTCCGCACTCCTACCGGGAACTACTGTTACACCAAAATGCCGTTCGGGTTGCGCAACGCTGGCGCAACCTATCAAAAGTTGATGAACGACACTTTTCGCGGTCAAATCAGCAAAAGTGTCGAAATCTATATGGACGACCTGGTCGTCATGAGCATGGAGGAAGACACCATGCTCAACGATATCGAAAGAACATTCCAGACTCTGCGAAGCGTCAACATGAAGCTTAATCCAGGGAAATGCTCGTTTGGAATGGAAGAAGGCAAATTCCTCGGATTCATCGTAACCAAGGATGGATTCAAGGTAAACCCGGAAAAAGTTCAGGCGATCGAACGCATGCCATCGCCCTCAACGATGAAAGAAATGCAACGACTAGCCGGCAGGCTAGCCGCACTTAACAGATTCTTAGCCAACCACGCGGCTAAGTCATACCCTTTCATCAAAACCCTGCGGAGCTGCCTAAAAAAAGAACAATTCCAATGGACCGCAGAGGCCGAAAAAGCTTTCCGGGAGATGAAAGAGTGTTTGATCCAGCTCCCAACTTTGACCGCACCACGAAAAGATGAGCCACTTATTCTATACTTGTCTGCCGCAGACAACGCGGTAGGCGCGGTACTCATAGTGGAGCGGGAAGGAGTTCAAACACTCATCTACTACATCAGCAAAATGCTCAACGACCCAGAGACAAGGTACTCCATCATGGAAAAATTGGTACTAGCACTAGTGCACGCATCGAGACGTTTACGACGTTACTTCGCAAACCACGTCATCACAGTGTTAACTAACTACAGAATCGGCCCGATCCTGTCCAAACCAGACATCTCTGGGAGGTTAGCAAAATGGGCAATTGAGCTGGGCGCACTTTCATTGAACTATAAGCCGCGCCCCGCAATCAAAGGCCAAGTTTTGGCTGATTTTGTTGCTGAAGTACCAGCAAACCGCATTCAAGAATGCGAAGAAGAACAAAATCCTACATCACCACCACCCTCCGCAGAAACCTGGGCACTATATACAGATGGTGCGTCCAACGAAGATGGTGCTGGTGCAGGTCTACGACTTGTCAGCCCCGATGGCCAAGAGCTAACATACGCAATCCGCCTCGATTTCAAAAGCACGAATAACGAAGCAGAATATGAGGCTCTACTGGCAGGGCTGCGTTTGGCGGTCAAACTCGACGTCAAACATTTAGAAGCACATGTCGACTCACTACTAGTTGCAGGGCAGATACGCGGTGACTATGCCGCAAAAGGGGACATCATGATCCTCTACCTCGAACAAGCCTTACAACTGAAATCACGGTTCACCTCCTTCAATATTCGCCATATCAACAGGAGTGACAACAAACCTGCGGATGCACTATCAAAACTAGCATCCACCAGCTTCCAACACCTGGCAAAAGAGGTACGCATCGTGATTCTGCAAAATCCTTCAGTACCCCTGCGCCAAGTCAACGTCATCCAGTACGGTACAACATCCTGGATGACACCGATAATTGCATACTTACAATCAGGTGTTACTCCCGAAAGCAAGGCAGAAGCACGCAAGCTACAATACAAAGCGTGTCATTACCAAATGGGAGACGGTATCTTATACCGTAAATCATACCTGGGGCCACTCCTACGATGCGTAAACCCCGAAGATGCCATATACCTTATCAAAGAAATTCACGAGGGAATATGTGGCATACACGCAGGCCCACGCATGATTGTGGCCAAAATCATGAACGCCGGGTACTATTGGCCCGGCATGCACCTGGACGCAGTCAAAGTCTTACGCAAGTGTATCAATTGTCAGCGACACGCTCCCAAGACCTTGCGCCCCAAGAACAACCTGATCCCTGTCACCACCGCATGGCCATTCCAAAAATGGGCAATCGATGTGGTGGGACCATTTCCCGACGCACCCGGTGCAGTGAAATTTATCATAGTGGCTGTTGATTACTTTACAAAATGGGTAGAGGCAAAGCCACTTGCATCAACCACCGCTATGATAACAAGGAAATTCGTGTGGGAACATATCATCTGCCGTTTCGGTCTACCAATGTGCATCGTCACCGATAACGGTACCAACTTCGCCGCTGATGACTTTCAAAAACGGCTAAAAGAGCTAAACATTGAACACATATTCTCCTCAGTGGCGCATCCGCAAGGGAACGGCCAAGTCGAGAGTATCAATAAAAGCTTAGTGGAAGGCATCAAAGCACGGTTGGGAACAGCCAGACGCGGCTAGGTTGATGAACTCCCAAGTATTCTATGGGCTCACAGGACAAGCCCAAAAACAAGCAACGGTGAGACACCCTTCAGCCTGGTCTATGGCACTGAAGCGATGATCCCCGCGGAAGTAAGCCTCCCATCACCTAGAATGTTGGCTATCAACAAGATAGACAACAATGAGGAACGCAGGATTGATCTAGACCTCTTGGAAGAAAGGCGTGAAAACGCAGCCATCAATGAGGCCAAATACAAGACAAAACTTGAAAAGTACTACAATGCACGCGTTCGCATTTGTACCTTCAACCCGGGAGACTACGTCCTTCGTGACAATGACGCATCTAACGCGGAACGCCCAGGGAAACTTGTCCCCAAGTGGGAAGGACCCTACCTCATCCAAGAGGTCTTGGGCAAAGGCGCGTATAAACTTCAAACATTGGAAGGCGAAACTATCGCACGCACATGGAATGCACAACAGCTTCGACGCTGTTATATGTAAGCCATGTTTTGTTTTTACATTTACCATGTAACCTATCAGGCCACGGGCCATTTGCAAATAAATAAATAGACGATTCAATGCAATATTGTTTATTTATTTCTATTATAAATGCGTGTTCCACTCTGAGGTATATACAAAAACAGATTGGCAAAATCTTCATTCGTGATACCCACACAGAGTGGTAAACACACGCAACTATTATAATAGGCCAGCAATGGCAACACTGTTTGTCTGACCAAAGACAAGCCTTCATACTTGCATATCATCTAGATATGCAAAAGGCAATTACAGGTTTAGTGTTACTCATAGTAACATTAAAACTCTTACGAATTCAAATATGCAAGTAGTAACAACACTTGTGCAAATTGAACGGAACAATTCTTTATATTCAAAAAATTCCTACACCTGCGCGGTGCACAGAGAACTTACATAAAGTTTTAAACAAATATGAAAAAGGCACGCAGGCCAACCTAATCTTTCTTCGTGCCGCTGGAACCTTCACCATCCTTGCTGGCCACAAAAGGTTTTTCCTCATCTTCTTCATCAGCGTATAACACTCGCAAGCGGTCCACATAGTCCTCCGCTTCTAAACACTTTTCAAGATCCTCGAGATCAGAAAGGGTTGTTTCGTTATACATCTCAACCGCAGCATCAAGAAGCGCTTCAGTATCCACGCCGTGAAACCCGGATCGCTCATCAGTATGTCCGCCACGAGCTGCAACATTCAAATGACGAATACAGCGGTTATAGCCAGCTTTAAAACCAGCATCCCGGGCACGCTCCTTGATCTCGTTAACACCTGCTACAGTCTCAGGTGCATCAAGGATGGCAGTAACAATCTGCGATACAAAAATACAAAGGTTATCAAAGGCAAACATAACAAAAATAACAAAAGCAATGAACGCTTACATGCCCGATCCCGTACATACGCATCCATTCATGGTCAGCCTTGAGCAACTTAAGTGACGAATCAAGACTATCTCTAGCCTCCTCAGCTTCTCTTGCCCGCGCTTCAACCTCCTCAAGGCGGGCAGAAATCTCCTCAATAGTGGCCCCCCGGGTCCGCAATTCAGCCTGGTAACAAAACAAAAACAAGTATACAAAATAAACACTTGTGAAATGTACAAAGTCAAAAGCAAGAAACTTATACCTGGAGGCCCAAGATAGTATTGCTTAAAGTGGTGCGGTCAGCATTCGCCCCTTCAAGAGCTTTTGCAGTGCGGACCTCCACCTCCTTGGCCTCTTCAAGAGCCTTGGTGAGGCGAGCTTCCACCTTTTTGGCCTCTTGGGCAGCCGCATCAGCTGCCGTTTTCTCTTTAGCCAACGCAGCATTTGCTGCCTTAGCATTAACAAGCTCCTGGCGAACACGAAAGAGAGTTTCATTCTGTTTGGCCCAAGACTCTTTCCAAGCCTTGCGCTCATTAGAAAGGGTCTCGCGCTCATTAGAAAGAGATTCTTTCCAACTCCAGCGCTCAGTGGAAATCAGTTTGGCAAGGGTACGAACCTGTTTAAGCTCAGCAGTTGCAGCCCACTCTTCAGTCTGCTTACGCTTTTCAAACGCAGCCCTATCCCTTTCAAGCTGCTCGGCACCCTCACGTGCAGCCTTCACCAACTCCTCAGCCTCTGCACGCAAGCGCACATTCTCCTCCTCCCTGCGCACCAACACCTTATAGTTTTCCATGATGGTATTGGCCATTACAGAACTCCCAACAAGCAGGGACGAGAGTTGGTTAATCTGGGCTTCAGTTGGTAAGGCACGGGCCCGGTTGACTTCAAATGGGGTGCCCAGACCACCCAAAATCTCCCTACACGCAGAGGGATCAGCGGAAATGTCATCCCCTTGCATCACAGACCACGGAGGGCGGTGGTAAGCCATGGCCCGATCTTCCGTGTAGGAGCGATAATAATACTCCAATTCAGACTCTTCAGGCTGAATAGGAGTCTCTACAAAACCCACACCCCAGGGACCGGAACCAGAAGCCTTCTCAGCAGCAGGAGACTTTGGCTTTTCGGTATAAACAAATTTCAGGTTAATATCATCAGTATCCTCTAGGGTAATGACATTGTCACGAGAATCCACTGTGTCTTGGATCTGGGCCGCAGGCCCCTTCCCAGTGTCCTCCCGCGTAGAGGGCTCAGGTGTAACAACCTTGTGAACCCCCACACCCGCAGCAGTGTCACGCGGGGGAGAAAGAGGAGCATCAAAAATGGAGAACCCTTCATCTTGGGGTTCTGCAATCAAAGAACATTTTAAATTACAACTTCAAATACAAATTATTTGACCAAGTAATACATCACGCACCAGGAACAACCGCAGGCTTCTTCTGTCCCAAAAAAGCCCTGCGTCTGACCTGAATCTTCGGTTTCTTTCCCTCACCAGCGTCAACAGTTTTCCCCGCCTTCCTCTTCTTCTCATCGGCAGCCTTTGAACCCATAGTGGTTCCACCTGTGGCCGCACCAGCACCTGGCACACCCAAGCCCTCAAGGGTGTCAGATACTACCACATAATCGGTATATCTGCGGAAGTGAGATCGAGAGATACCTGCTGCTTGCGGAACCAAAGGCGGAACCGCAGGAGTTTCAGTTTTCTTCTTGCCGCGACCCCGCACGGGTTTATCACCTTGTTTCTTCTCCGCATGCTTTTTGGGGGCACCTTTTGGCTCAAACTTGCCAAGGGCCCCAAGAGTACCTTCATGAAGAATATCAGCAACATGAAACTAATGAGGCAAGAAAAGAAGGCTACGAATTATACCTTTGCCCTGCGGTAGGGGTGCATTCAGTGCTTCGCGTGTAGGAACGCGGAAGTAATGAAGAATGGTCAAATTAAACCCTGCGCCTTCAGCAGTCTGGACAATATCAACCTTGCCAGTAAAGCTTGGATCAAATATCTTCCACAGCTCAACAACTTCTTCTGATAGTACAAGTTCAAATTAATAAGCAAACAAGGGAATAATAAAACCGCATAAGGGTAAGAACACTTACCACCAGTTTTCTCCCGCACAATGGGCCTTGCATGCTTATCGGCCCTAGTCAATAACATCCGCAGCACCCATAACTAGGTGTTCTTCAACCACCTATGCTCTATAGTTCTCAACCGTGGGAACCACTCCGCATTCTTCGCATCAGGAATGGCAATGTCCTCTGCAGGGATAGGCTCATTAACATTCCGCAAAGTCATGTTGACAACAACCGCAACAGCTTTAACATAGAAGAATTTGCTCTTCCACTTTGTAATACCCTTGGGAGGGGTCATCAACTTGACACTTCCATACCGTTCTCGGAAGGAGAAGAAACCTGTGTTCACCGTCAACTGATAAAACCCCCGGAAATTATCAACGGTGACTGGTAAACCAAGGGCACGAAAAGTCGATTCAAAATGTCTAATACGAATAAACCCAAACGGGCTCATCTGGGAAATATGAACCCCGTAATGCTCCAAACACTCAGCAACAAAAACGGTCAATGGTAAACGAAGGTTACCATCAATGAAAGAATCGGCCCACATGGTCACATGACCAGCTGGAGCACAAGCACCGGTATCACCGTCTTGGGGGTAAACAGCCCCAAACTCGGAGGGCATTTGTGTACTGATCATCAGTTGGTCGAACGACGCTTTCGACCACTTCAACGGTGGCAAACCACCATCAGGAACACTGCCACCATCATCTTCTTCTTCCCCGGCCACCGGAGAAGAGGCTTCAGGGTTTTCACCCTCCACATTATGTGGGTTAGATGGTTCAGCCATCAGAAATATGAAGAAGAGAAGTTTCGAGTTACACAAAAACTCAGAAAACTCAGAAAGTTGCCGGAAAGAAGACAGGTTCACCGGAGAAGACGAAGAGAGCACACACCTTTTTCACCGGAGAAATTTTTCAAATTTTGAACAAAGTGAGGGGAACCCAAACGGTTTCCCCTTATATACTCATCGCAATTAATGCGATGGAGTAACCGACTCACAAAGTTCAAAAAGGACCACTTACGTTTCGCCACGTGTTCAGCAACCTTTCAGTTGACGGTTATCACGCGCGCGTGGCCGCCCACGCGCCTGACAGAATTGACCTTTATACTACTTGCTACAGTGCAGTTATGACCTCGGTCAATGCACCAGTCCTTTCAGAACATAACATGTCAGAATTCTACTGACTTTCAACAACCCACACGTGCTATCAGCCACGTGGACAATACAAAAGCGACAAACTTATCCAAACTTAAGCGGCATGCGGTTTCTCTGGTTTACCGCACCATAACCCATACCGCATGTCGTTTTTTACATACCCCTCAAAAAAGGAAAATATATATCTTTAAATTATATAAGGGGGTATAAGCAATAACCGCACATACCCACGCGCACACGTGGAATATGCGGAGAGGACAAATACCAACACACACAGGTGTGTCAGATACTCAGAACCAGCATGGTTCTTTAGACTGCGAAAACCGCTTCTCAGGATGCGATAAACCGCACTCCATATAAGCTCCTCCAAGCTTCAAAACCCTCATTTCCGGTTCACAACCACAGAGGGAACGCAAACAACTTCTCCTTAAGGGAAAGGACAAGTATGCTGAGCAACCGCACATCAGCAACCCTGTCTCCTGAACCTTCAAGAGCCACGTCCAGACTACACGACTTCTAGAAGCGAGTTCTTTGCTGCAAACCACTCGAGAGTAGTTATTACGAACCGCAACTATGCGAACGGTAGCTACGGAAGAGCCACAACTAACGCACCATGCGGACGAGCAAAGCTACTTCAAGGAAAACTGCTTGTCAACTAAACATTAAGGACAGTGGTTACAAAACGAATACGGACGAGTTTCAACCAACTTCCCAAGTATCCATGGTGATCTCCTCCGACAACACCACTTATGGAAAAGCTACTTTCCACAAACGCGTGAAGGAAAGTAGTTCCAGAACAGTGGTAACAAGTCTGCCTATGACTAGTTACCCACCTATGGAGCGCATAGAATAAACAATGGTGGGCACAACCCTACCTATGACCATGTTTATCTGCCCATAGTCCAGATTCACATTGTTCGACCAAACACGGCCATCAATGGCGCAACTACCCCACGATCCTCAAACGAACATGGCCAGCAAGGTACGGCAACGAGGTAACCGCAAAGAATATGCGGTTACTAGAGAGCTAAGCCTCAGAGGATGTGCGGTTACTTGAGAGATAAACCGCAGAGGACGTGCGGTTACTTGAGAGATAAACCGCAGAGGACGTGCGGTTACTTGAGAGATAAACCGCAGAAGACGTGCGGTTACTAAAAAACTAAACTGAAGAACATGAATACCCCACAAGACAGGGTTCATCATTGCATGTACAGTTGCTACACATAGAGCTTGAGCAAAGTACTTACAACTTTGCACTAGCTGACGCAGAGCTTCCAACTAGACTGAAGAAGACACATCTTCAGTCACGATCTCAAAGGTTGGTTCGAACCCTGCTAACACCTTCAGTCACCGTCTCAAAGGTTGGTTCGAAACACCAACAGGTGGCTGATGACATCAACAAAAGGTAGACTAAGAGTCAAGTCCGTGGCTGAGAATTCCGCATCAGACGGAACTTCCTCACCATGCACCCTTCTCAAAGGAAGAAACAATCCACTAGAAAGGCCTACTACTTACTTAAAGAAGGCGCCATCTGCATGGCCCATACTTAACCTTCTAGACAACATAGTCCAGTATCCCTCCCACATGCAACTCGCATACGGAAGGAACACTAGACTGGGGGGAGTTGAAAGGGTATGGTCCCAAATCTCGCGTCAGCACGACCGCGAATGACCATTACCCTCATCAAAAACCTCCAACAGCAATAAACTCCCCAGTGTCCGCGGGGGCACATGCGAACACTGCGGTCCAATCTGTCCATTGATGAGAAGAATTACCTTAAGGACGGAAACTAATGTAACACATAGCGATGCGGCCCCGCACCACATCCTATGAACATTTTCGTCACGACAAGGGATCTGGACAACAGGAACATGCACTCAGCAGGCGATGCGGCATAACACCGCATCCCGTGTGAATCATGGATGGAACAACCAACGCGGGAACTACATCAAGGACCGCAAGCAGCGATGCGGCTTGGCACCGCATCCTGCCTACAAGGCAAGTGGGTCTGACACCACAGTGCAAGTGGCACTGGGAACAGTCGCCTACTGGCCCACGTGTATACAACAGTCTGACACCACAGCAGGACGTGGCATCACCACAGTATCCGACAGGTCTGACACACCTGCAAATAGCTGTGCGATGTCAGGCTAGCTACTCAACTACCCTCCTCCACTCCTCGGCTATAAATACTGACCCCAAACCAGGTTTGAGGTATCACTTCTGAACTCTCTCAATACTACTACTATCACACTTTGCTTCCCAAGCAAACTACTGATTCTCACGCCGGAGAGTGGTAACAAGGAGCACCCCCCACCACATCCTCCTTGTTGCGAGTCACGGTTTGTTTCCTTGTGCAGGAAACCCACCACCAGACGATCCAGCCAGCGATCCTCGGAAAGAAGGGATTAACCCTCTTGACGAGACCAGTGAGTTAACCCGCCCGGTTAACCATTGTTTCATCAAATGTGATTTTAAACTATTAGTACCTAAGTATGTTACTTTGTGCAAACCACATGGACTAACTATGTAATTAACTCATTTTTCTATTAACGAGAAGACTAATTCGATCGGTTTATATGTAATTCTGTTAACTAGAATGATAATTTAATCATATATAATGAGTAGGTGCTTTAATGCAAGCCAAAAAAAACAAAGCTTTTTATTAAATAGGTTCACTAGCTTTTCAAAAGGGCCAAACTATCCACACATCAATTTTGCCTATCTACACACCTAAAATGTGATTTTTGTCTTTACATGCACACCCTGCAGTGTCGAACTGTGGCCAAAACGGGGCGTTTTGGTCCGATTAACCAGACAAAGACTGACGGGTGTTTGACGGGTCTGTTGTCCGGACCAAAACGCCGAACTTTGGCCGCGTTTTGGTCCTGTCAACCAGACCGGGTATCAGTCTTTTGTCTGGTTGACAGGACCAAATCGCGGCCAAAGCTCAGCGTTTTGGTCCGGTCAACAGACCCGTCAGACACCCGTCAGTCTTTGTCTGGTTAATCGGACCAAACGCCTCGTTTTAGCCACAGTTCGACATTGCAGGGTGTGCATGTAAAGACAAAAATCACCTTTTTGAGTGTGTAGATAGTGAGATGAGTGTGTGGATAGGTACACTCTTTCAAAAACATTATGGTCTGGAAACCTGAGCCCCAAAAGTGTAGATTCGCCTCTGATTTTTGGCTTGCATTAAAGCACCATGTAAAATGGGATAACAATATCCTACTTTTAATAACAAAAAAATGAATTCCATGCTTAAGCACATGAGCTGTTAAAAAAAAGTTAGGCACATGATATAACTATGAGTCCATGAAGAAATATAGAATGGGATGTCACTATAATTCAAAAAAAGTGGTCCCTAGTGACAAATTAACAACAGACAAAGTGGTCCCTAGAGTTATGAAAGTAACTTATTAGGGTGGAGGGTATTGAGTGAAATCCTACCCAATAATATTATGCCATATCAACTCCTCATTCAACTCCCCATTTTACACTCAATCAGAGGGTATGGTCAATCACCCTAGGGTGTTTGAGTTATATATTTTTATTTTCTAGAAATTATTCATAAATAAACAAAACATATTTTAATGTAAATAAAGGTACTTTTAATTAAAAAAACGCATTACATAAAAAAAACCTAACTTAAAATATAAAAATAAATTTAAAAAAAACCTAATTTAAAATATAAAAATAAATTAAAAAAAAAACCTAATTTAACTATTCGTCGT
>JARYGA010061423.1:25200-56646 GCA_030545235.1 Helianthus tuberosus
CGGAATCCGCTAAAAGGTGGGGTAAATCTTGTTCTCCAAGATGCTCCACAAGATCATATTTTAGTCTATAATGCGTATCTTCATCAATGAGCTCGTTATAAGTAGTGTCTTCGAAAACGGGCTCGACTGGAGGATCCCGAATATGTACCGGTGCAATCGCGTTTCCGTCGTCTTTTAGAATCATATTATGCATAATAATGCACACATATACGACCATCCAAATTTTTTTAACACTCGTAGCACGCATTGGGCGATGAAGTATATGCCATTTTGCCTTTAAAACACCAAAAGTCCACTCCACGTCTTTTCTTGCCGCCTCGTGTTGCCTCTTGAACTTCTTTTCTTTCACAATGTGAGGATACAGAAATGATTTCACAAACATGGACTAAGTAGGGTAGATTCCATCGGTAAGATAGTATCCACGCTTGTACAAGTGGTTGTTCACGTAAAATGGGCATTTTGATGCAGTTCCATTTCGCTCAGTAAGAAATAACGGAGATTGTTGGAGCACGTTGATGTCGTTTTGTGAACCTGCTGGACCACAAAAAGCATGCCAAATCCATAAATCCTGAGAGGCCACCGTCTCGAGCATAACTGTCGGGTGACTGTGATCCCCCCTCATATATTGACCCCGCAACTCCGTTGGACACATTCTCCAAACAAAATGTGTACAATCAAGACTTCCAAACATCCCCAAAAATGTGATGTTTCTCCTCATGAGCTTGGTACAAGAGCGCAACGTCGTAGCTAATAGGTCTACGTAAAAACTCGGAAGCGTATAAATTACATACCATTTCGCAAAAATATTCTAGACTTTCTCGGGAAGTCCTTGTGGACATATTTAAATACTCGTCGAACTCGTCTGGAGCGTTACTGGTTGCTAGTTGCTTAATCGCCGAAGTAACTTTTTGAATCGATGTAAAACTCTTCCTACCACTAGCATCCGCGGCGTCTTGAAACCACGAGTTATTCGCTTGCACGTCACTCAAAATTTTTAAAAACAACCTTTTGGACATACGAAACCTTTGACGGAAAACCTCTTCGTTGAATACGGGCTCCTCGACAAAATAATCTCTCATAAGGTTTTCGTGACATTTCACTCGATCTCGATGGACAGTTTTCCTTTTTCTAGAAGTGCCCGCGTCTTCCAGTTGAGCGGCTTCGTTAATAAGATTTTGGAAAAAAATTAAACTACTATCGCTCTCGGAAGAATCATCGTCTTTACTAATATCAATTGGAAGGAATATCAGTGGTATATCATCCATTGAAAAAATAGAAGAAGTGAATTTTTAAAAAAAAAATATAGTTGGATGGAGAAGAGTTGTGTGTTTTAAATTGATTGAAAATATGGGTATTATATAAAAAAAATCAAACGGTCGAAAATAGCGTTCAAAAAAATGGGAAAACGGTCAAAAATCACATCAATCACTCTCCCCCCTTTTCGGTAAACACTCACCGAATTCCCCACCCTCTCTCCAACTCACCGAACACCCACAATCACACGGTATAGTCACCGATCGGTGACTTATACTCCCCGCATCACTCCCCGATGATTATACCCTGCACCCTTAATCATAGACGTAGTTTATTGAGTTAATTGCCCGGATGGTCCTTGTGATTTCATATTTTTTCATCTTTAGTCCCGACCTTTTGGAAATAGTAGGTATGCTTTCTATGGTTTGTCATTTTGTGATTCTCAAGCGGCTCGCGGCGATGCGAGCGTGCGAAGTGCAAAGTGCGCCATCAAAGCGCACATTGCGCCTCATCGCCCACGCCACGCGCGCGCGTGTGCGAGTGCGAGTGCGAGTTAGGGTGCTCCGCACCCTTCGCAAGTACACTAGTGAGTGCTTCCATGAAACAATAAGGATGGAGAGATCCTACTTAAAATCTGTTAGAATAATAAATGTGCTGATTTATTATTTACTAACAAAATCGATGAGTAACAAAATCAGCCTCGTAGCTTCTAAGTCCAACTTTGAAGACTACAAGAGAAGACCTTAGAACCCTAAGACGAAGAAAGAGTAGAAGAACAGAGTTCTGTTTTGACAAAGGCGCAACTTTGAATCAAAACAGAGGAAAAAAAACCTTTTAAAACACAACCTGCTGTGAGAATTTTTTTTTTAATTCACAGCAGAGAAGTTTGTGAATCTACACGAACGGTGTTTTAAAATTTGTTTTAAGATTGTAAGAATCCGTTCGTGTAAAATAAATAAAATAATTTATTAACTTGAATTACAAGAACAAAACAGAATTACAACTGAAAGAAAAATACTATTACAACTGGAAAAAAGGAAAAACAAGATCAGAAAACTCGAACAGACGAAACTGTTCTTGGCTGAGGATCGTGTTAGACACGGGTCCCTTAAAACAAATTTCGTGTCTCCCAGGAGAACACGTTTGTTTCCAGGATACAACAGCCGCAAGCAGTTGCACTGCCGGTCTTGACTCCAACCCGAAGGTATACCTTGCTGCTTGAAGATGAGAGAAATATTCTTTGAGAGAAGATAGTATAGAGCTGGTTGATTCGGTGTCAAGAATATGCAATAGGAACCTCCTATTTATACTGCAGGTCTTGAAGAAACTGAAAAACGAATTTAATGGGAGAATTAAATTGCATTAAACGTCTTCAATGCACTTTAATTCGTCATTAAATTCTCAGTCAAACGCATTAACTACGTCAGTTTCGAATGCTGAATGTAACTGCACTGGCATTAACTGCAGCTGGAAGCTTCTGCGCGCGAGCGCGCGCAAGACACACTGGTGCGCGCGCAGGTCTACACCCGCATGCGCGTGCGTCCACTTGGCTCACTGCCATGCGCGCGTGCGCCATACTCACTCAGGTCCATGCGCGCATGCGTGCGTGTGCCACGTCACCTGTGATCATCTACGAGCACGCCACACAGTCGCGCCGTTTTGGCTCACTTAGGTGCGCCGCGCACGTCACCTCAGTGCGCATGCACCATGCGCGCAACCGCGCGCCTTCGTGTACTCGCGATGCGAAGTGCAAAGTGCGCCATCAAAGCGCCACATTGCGCCTCATCGCCCACGCCACGCGCGCGCGTGTGCGAGTTAGGGTGCTCCGCACCCTTCGCGAGTACACTAGTGAGTGCTTCCATGAAACAATAAGGATGGAGAGATCCTACTTAAATACCCCTTTAAGTTTCAACTCTCATCCGATGTGGGACATGGTGCCACTTTCCCAGTTTTTCTAGCATTTAAGTTTCAAACACCAAACTTTGAGCATCGATATCTCATTCATCTTAGCTCCGTTTTGGACGTGGTTTAGTTCGTTGTGAAGACCTTCCGACATAGAACACAAACCCACAAATAAATATATAAAACCCGCTCATTTTATTATATTTATTTCTAGTCCAAAATAGAAAAAAAATCTTTTTCCTATATTTGTGAAAAATGCTATTTTCACAAAATTTCCAACATATAAAACAACAACAATAATAATAAAATTTGAACAATAACAAAAATAAGACAATAATAACAGAAGTTTATTGTATGATAGTAAAGTAAAGTCAATTGGTGTGTAATAATAAATTAAGCGTATAATATTTCAAATTTATTAGAGTTTGTCTTTTATTTTTATAATTATTTATATCATTCTTTTTAGTTTTTGATTATTTAAGATTTCAAATTCAAATCATTTCAAATATCCTACTTTTAATTTGTTACTAATTTGCTTTTTCTAATTTGGTTTTAATATAGTGATTATAATAAAGTTTAACCCTTATTTTGAAATAAAATGCCAAATATACAACCGTATTAATGTTGTATGGATGTATCCTTTTGAAAACATTTTTATTCAAAACACAAAAGGTGTACAAAAGTAAAAATGGCATGCATTTGTTGAAATTGTATTTAAAAGTTAAAACCTAGACATCTCCAAAAAAAATAGATAGTGCGACGTTGATCTCATTTATTTATTTATTTTTTTGACTATCAAAAGTCAAAACCATCCTGCAATATTTGACTATCAAAAGTCAAAACCAGCCTGTAATAATTACTATAAACTTTGTACTGCATTTAAATGGTGTACTGCATATGTTGAAGTAAAACTGTGACCTCCACCGTTCCTAAGGCCATGGGGTATGGGGCTTGGGTTGGGGGAAAACGCCCAAGCCACCACCCCAGGGGCTTGGGTTGGGGCTTGAGTTTGGGCGTGGCCCCCTTTGACGTGGGTTTGAAGCCGGGCGTGGGGCGGGCTAGCAAGTGACATGGCGGGCTCTCAATGGCCATGTGTCAACTCATGCCCCCAACCCAAGCCCCACCATACCCCATGGGCGTGGGTTTTTTTCCCATTCCACGTGTCAACCAATGCCCAACCCAAGCCCCAACCCAAGCATCACCATACCCCACGGTTTAATAATAAACATTTTAAAAACCCAAACCCTAAATCACAATATGATACAGCCCTCTCTTACCACCGCAACCTTGCACCTCCGGTTTTAAGAGGGTGTTTGGAGTTCTTTATTTTGAGGGTAAAATGACTTTTGAAAGGCAAAAGTCCTTTTGAAAGTGTTTGGCTTTTCTTCTTATGTGAGAGGGATTTGCCAAAAGTCAAGAATTCCTAACTTATTTTGGCCAAAAGGACTTTTCAAAAGTTGAAAATAAGCTAAGCCAAACATGCCCTAAACTGTGTCCGCCAAATCAAACCCACAAATTTAACCACTTCAAAACCTCGCATCTCGTCGATTAAGGCCATCACCACCACCACACTTGTCGTAGATTAAAACACACATAATAAGAGGCGACCCGGGTTGGAAGCGCATCTACGTCCCCGGAAAAGGGTCTTAATTTATTAGTTCTAAAAATATTCTTGAAAAAGTATGATGATCGAAACCCAAAAATCTTTCATTCCAGATCAAGAATCGAAGTTCTTGTTTGATTGAGGTTTCAAAAAAAGAACTTGTAGAAAGCTTTCTTGATGTTGATTGATATTTAATTCCTCTATTCTTTGTTCTTGATCCGTTGTAGGATCAATACCACTTTGAAGCATATACAATATGATCAACTAAATTAATTTGTATGTCTGACCTTGTCTTTATAATATGGATTTGGCATAACCGCCAATCAAAAGTTCATGACGGTTTACAATAGAGATATCTGTTCATATATAATCAACATAAATAAAGACACCGACACAATGGCTTATACTACCCAACGGAAAAGGAAGTATTGTTAACTTAAGCGGGGTGTTTGTGTGGTCACGACGGTTACATAAGCCGGTCGTGACCCAAGTTGGTTTTTGTATAATTATAAATTTAAAAATAGTTTAAAGGATTGTGACTTTTTAAAGGGTGTGATATATTTAAAAGTTGTGATTTTTTGTGATGGGTGTGATATATAAAAATAGGAGTTAATTACTATTTCAGTCCCTGAGGTTTGTCAAAAATAACGGTTTCAGTCCATTAGTTTAAAAATTGCTATTTCAGTCCATTAGTTTCATTTTCATAACCATTTCAGTCCACCAACTTAACTCCCATCCATTTATTCTGTTAACTTTGGGTGAAATGACCAAATTGCCACTGCTAACTTAACAAATTGTAATAAAAAATTTCTAAAAAATCTAAAAATAAAAAAAATTCCAAAAAATACCAAAAAATTCAAAAAAATCTAAAAATCAAAAAAATTTTAAAAAATCATAAAAATTCTAAAAAATTCAAAAAAAATTCTAAAAAATCTAAAAATAAAAAAAATTCCAAAAAATTCAAAAAAATCAAAAAAATTCCAAAAAAATAAAAAAAAAAAATCTAAAAATCAAAATTTTTTAAAAAAATCATAAAAATTCTAAAAAATCCAAAAAAATTCTAAAAAATCTAAAAATCAAAAAAATTCCAAAAAATTCCAAAAAAATCAAAAAAATCTAATAATCAAAAAAATTTTAAAAAATCTAAAAAATCTAAAAAATCCAAAAAAATTCTAAAAAATCCAAAATGTTTCATTAAATGTTTCGAACCCGAACCGTTTCGAGCTGAACCGTTTCGACGCGAACCGTTTCGACGCGAACCGTTTCGACGCGAACCATTTCGACCCGTACCGTTTCGAGCCGAACCGTTTCGACCCGTACCGTTTCGAGCCGAACCGTTTCGACGCGAACCGTTTCGACCCGTACCGTTTCGAGCCGAACCGGTTCGGCCCGAAACGGTACGGGTCGAAACGGTTCGCGTCGAGACGGTACGGGTCGAGACGGTACGGGTCGAGACGGTTCGGGTCGAGACGGTTCGGCTCGAGACGGTTCGGCTCGAGACGGTTCGGCTCGAGACGGTTCGGCTCGAGACGGTTCGGCTCGAGACGGTACGGGTCGAGACGGTTCGCCTCGAAACGGTTCAGCTCGAAACGGTTTTGGTTCGAAACATTTAATGAAACATTTTGGATTTTTTAGAATTTTTTTGGATTTTTTAGATTTTTTTATTTTTTAAAATTTTTTAGATTTTTTTGGAATTTTTTTGATTTTTTTGAATTTTTTGGAATTTTTTTGATTTTTAGATTTTTTTAGAATTTTTTTGGATTTTTTAGAATTTTTATGATTTTTAAAATTTTTTTTTATTTTTAGATTTTTTTTGAATTTTTTTGATTTTTTTGAATTTTTTGGAATTTTTTTGATTTTTAGATTTTTTTGGATTTTTTAGAATTTTTATGATTTTTTAAATTTTTAGATTTTTTTTGAATTTTTTGGGATTTTTTTGGAAATTTTTTTATTTTTAGATTTTTTAGAAATTTTTTATTACAATTTGTTAAGTTAGCAGGGGCAATTTGGTCATTTCACCCAAAGTTAACAGAATAAATGGATGGGAGTTAAGTTGGTGGACTGAAATGGTTATGAAAATGAAACTAATGGACTGAAATAGCAATTTTTAAACTAATGGACTGAAATCGTTATTTTTGACAAACCTCAGGGACTGAAATAGTAATTAACTCTAAAAATAGTGTGGTAACTCTTCATCCAAACCATTGTGTCTTTACCAAATCATTGTGTCTTAATTTACTTTTTGTATGTATATATAATAATAATAATAATCAAGCAAAGGGGTATGTATGTGTGGTTTTTTAAAAGTCGCAACTTTTCATTTTAGAGAGACAACCCAAGTTTTTTAAAAGTCGCAACTTTTCATTCTAGAGACGTAACCCAAGTTACTTTTTGTAGGGTTATATAATATAATGTGCTGATTAAGAAAATTGCTTATATCATTCAAATATGTGCTAAAATCAATTATCTTCATTAATTTTCCTATGCTAATATAATTCAAAAGTGTTACTTTTATGTATGTATTGATTTGGTTTGTGCTAATTTAATTTTTTTAAGTCCTAGAATCTGTTTTTACGATTTGTAGGATACATGTGGTTTCTACCGAACCAACCCATATGCAATGCAAAAACAAATTAAAGGCATCTTTCTCTCATGTCAACAAGTAGACCCCTGAAAACACTTGCACAAACGCAGAGATGCAGAGTTTATCAACAACAACACGACGTCGTTTCCTTCATCGTTCCTCTCGACACTTCATCAATCAACTCATAAGACGATCATCAAGTACCCTCACCATCAACACCCCTCTCTCCGATCATCCACCCATCTCCGATCCCGATTCCAATTCCGCCGTAAGCCCAAACTCAATCCACTTAAATAAACACATTTCTGATCAATCTTTTTTCATAAAATATGATGACTTTACAGGTGTTACTGGAACACAATGCATGTTCAAGAACCGTGGTTCTCAACAAACCCTCGTCCCTTAACGCACTCAACACTTCCATGGTTCGATAATTATTATTTATAACGCAGGGCTGCAAACGAATCAAACGTTCCGAGCGAAGTTCGTTTTAACGAACACCAACAAGAAATTCCGTTCGTTGAGTTAAATGAACGAACATGAACAGAGACCGCGTTCGCTCGTTTATGTTTGTGAACGTTGGGTAACGTGTTCGTTTGTGTTCGATACTTCATTAGCGTTTTCAGTTCGTTTTTTTATTCAAAAATATATTAATTACAAATTACATCGAAATAGAAGGTAAACGGGCAACAAACTGCCCCGCTACCCTTTTTGAATAGCAAAGCCAAGTCTTTTAAAAACTACATGAACGCTTGTTTGTGTTAGATAATGAAGGCTTGTTTGTGTCTGTTTGTTTACAATTGTGCTCATGAACATTAGCTTATGCTCATTTGTGTTCGTCAACGTTTGTTTTCGTTCATTGCCTAAAATTAACAAACAAACTCAAACGAACACGAACATAAAATCTCGTTCGGTAAGTGTTTACGAACAGTTCGTGATCACGTATATTTCTTAGCAAATGAACATGAAAAAGGTCTTGTTCGTATTCGTTCGGTTCGTTTGCAGCCCTAATCTGGATGGTTGACTAGTCCAATTTGTTTTTTATTTATGTACTTTTTGGTCAACTTGATTGTTTATATCTTTATCTTTATGTTGATTTCTTTCTCTATTTTTTTTTTTTAAATTTCCCATGTGCTTATTTGTTTATTAATTGACATTTTGATATAAATGCTCTGTTTTCTTACAGGAATTGTGGGTAACTTTATTTATTTGACCAACTTTCATTTAGGTTTAGTTTTATAAATCTATAATTTTGTTCAGGGAAAGAGGTTGCAGAAACTGTATAAAAATTGGGAAGAAAATCCTGATATAGGTTTTGTGGTAATGAAGGTAATTCTGTAAGTTAATATACTTAAAGATCTTGATTTATGCTACAATTAATGTATCAAAGAAGTCGTTGATAGCGTCGTTGAGAGCTCTGCATATTTTTTGTAGGGTAGGGGCAGGGCGTTTTGTGCCGGTGGAGATATTGTTTATGTTCATGATATGATAAGAAAAGGTATAAAAAGAAAGCATTTATGTATGTTGGTTTAAAGCTGGTGAATTTGATGTTATTTGTTACTGATGCAATGAATGTATAGGTAATATTGAAGGATGCAAGGAATTCTTTTGGACTCTATATAAATTTATGTATTTTGTTGGGACTTATTTAAAGCCACATGTAAGTAGTATTTAGTATTTACAACTGTACCTTCTGGCAAAAGGGTTGGTAATGTTTAACTGGAAATGATGATTATTGAAACCAGATTGGATTACTGGTGTCGAATTGTCGATGTAGGTGGCTATCTTGAATGGGATTACGATGGGTGGAGGGGCTGGAGTTTCCATTCCCGGAACGTTCAGGGTTGCAACTGATAAAACTGTAAGCGTTTTTGTACGCGATTTTTTTAGTAATATGTTCTTTTTGTCATAATTTGAAGTAACACTTAATATAACATGTAGTTCTTTTTAATTCTTATATACTGCTCTGCAGACTTTTGCTACACCTGAAACATTAATCGGTTTTCATCCTGATGCGGGAGCTTCCTTTCATCTTTCACATCTTCCCGGTTATTTAGGTATGTCGTAACAAAAAACACTATTTCATCCTTGTATGAATTTTAAAAATTATTTTTTTTATGCAGGAGAGTATTTAGCTTTAACAGGAGACATGATAAATGGAGTAGAAATGGTTGCATGTGGACTTGCTACACATTATTCGCTCAGTGCAGTCGGTTTTTTTGGGCCTTTTTCTACTTGTGGCGCGTGAATTTTTCTACATTTCATGAGTGATTATATGATAATTTCTTTTACAGAATGTTCCGGCAATGGAAGATTGTCTTAAGAAACTAATAACTGATGATCCTTCTGTCGTTGAATCGTGTCTTCAAAAGTATAGTGATCTTGACTATCCCAGTAATGCAAGTGTTATCCGCAGGTATGCATTTGTTTTTTTTTTAACTGGCAGAAAGACATTATAAATTTTCATCGATGGTTTACTTTCAACCTTTTCAGGACCGAGACACTTAACAAATGTTTCAGCCTTGATACTGTTGAGGAAATCATTGATGCCTTGGTAACAACAAAATCGTTTACACCTCAAGTTTTCATTATTTTACATCTTAAGTAAATTTTCTAATAAAAAGGAAAACCGACAGGAAAGTGAAGCTGGAAAAACTAATGACGGATGGTGCGACTCCATCTTGAAGAAACTAAAATACGCATCACCTTTGAGCTTGAAGGTTGCCTTGAGATCAGTAAGTCATTTCAAGATTTAGCTTCTTCAGCTCGATTTTGATTTTATAAATTGAATTTTTTTTTTGGTATATAGATACGAGAAGGCCGGTTTCAGACTCTTGATCAATGCCTAATTCGTGAATACCGGATGTCATTACAAGGAGTTGCTGGACAGGTATCAAGTGATCTCCATGAGGTATTACCATCACTTCTTCATCTTGTCGTTAAGATTAGAGGTGGCGAGATGGGCGTGTCACGGGCCTGGATGATTGATTAAAACGGGTTTGGATCTTTTTTAAGGCGGGCCTGATTCAAACATTCCTTGTCAATTGTTTTATATAAATAATAGATAAATGTTAGATGATTAAAAATCTATATTGTCAAATTGAAAATATAATAGGTTAGGAGCGCTAAAAACACAGTTTCGTTGATTTATAACCAATTTCACTAGTTTAGACTACTTGTGTTTTTTAGTTAAATTTCTTTATTCGACCCGTTTGAGATAACAATATAAAACATTAACCCAAATCAGATGGTCGAAGTCGCTACCTCTAATGTAAAGCATCTTTTGAACGAGTATCGCCTTATCTGTTAATGTCTTCATCAGGGTGTTCGGGCACGATTGGTGGATAAAGATTTTGCACCAAAGGTATAAACTCTTTGTATGTGTTTGGTTTTTTTTTTTTTTTTTTTTTAATTTTTTTTAATTTTTTGCCATGATGACTACAATTACAAAATTGCCCTTCTAACTAGAAAACTTTAATTTGCTGTACTTGGTGGTCCTGGGATATAAAATTTATCACCACACAATTATAGGGTCCTTTTGCTATTTAATGCTTGTATATCTTTGTTAATATATATAAGAGTGAATTGCAAGTTTTGTCCTTTATCTTTAGGCCACTTTGCAAGTTTTGTCGTTTATGTTTAAATTTGACGAGTTTTGTCCTTTATGTTTAAAAATCAAGCACGTTTTACCCTTTGGGCATAAACCAGTCTGTAAAACGTGCTTGATTTTTTAAACATAAAGGACAAAACGTGCTTGATTTTTTAACATAAAGGACAAACGTGCTTGATTTTTAAGGCCCAAAGGGTAAAACGTGCTTGATTTTTAAACATAAAGGACAAAACTCGTCAAATTTAAACATAAAGGACAAAACTTGCAAAGTGGCCTAAAGATAAAGGACAAAACTTGCATTTCACTCTATATATAAACTTGATCTTTTACTTTCAAACTCTATACAGTGGGACCCACCGAGCTTAGAACACGTAACACAAGACATGGTGGATCAGTACTTCTCTCCCCTCAGTCCACTCGAGCCTGATCTGGATTTGCCTACGAAGCAACGAGAGGCGTTCACGTAAATAGAAAGGAATGTAAAACTAATGATCATTGTGTATACTCTTTTAACATTTGTTGAAGGTTTGGTGCATAGTCACATAAATCGCTCAGAGTCCCGCGAATTCCGTATTGGTTCATTTTGTACCAAAACGAAATTCACCTGGTTATTGGTGATTTTTCTATCAGGACATATCAAACAATGGATTTCATGAATCTTAATAACACATGCTATAGTGTTAAAAAAAAATGCATAATTTAGGGGTGAGCAAATTACTTAAACCACAAATTCAGAAACTGATGGTTCAGTACCTCAGTTATAATCCTCTGAGCCGAATGCAGTGGTCTGTTTCGGAAAAAAAAAAAAAAAAGAACTGGCCCGATATTATATAACATATAATAAAAATAACAAGTTAACTAATATATATAAAAAAGATTTAGCCGAACATACCAATCAAACAGAAAAATTTTAATTTACCACAACGTTCAATTTCAGGTTAACCAAACAAAAATCATATCTTCCATTGAAACACAATAACCGAATTAACCAAAAACGAATGGTTTTGGTTTGTTTAAAACCAACTCATGTTTATCCCGAGTACAAATCGTTTTTGCACAGTTTTGACATTTAAAGAATAGACTGCCAATATCCTTAGTTTAAACACACACAAAAAGCATAGTCGATAAAATCTCACTCGAAGCAAAAGCTAAAGCAGGATCTAAGGATGGTGGGACAAGCTATCCCAAGGAATAGAGAAGTGCTGCCAGTGAGACGTTGGCTCCAAAACAAACACCCATAGGTTAAGTGTTTATGATAGAGATCGCACACGTATTAGTATATTGTAATAGTGTAAGGGGTATTAGTGTAATTACTTTTCTATAAATAAGGCATTAGTCATTAGTGAAGGATAAGGAAAGATTTTAGGAAGTTTGTTAGGCTCTGTTTACAGAGAGAGGGCGTAGCCCTGGGAACTCTTCGGAGTTTATTATTTTGTATCGTCTTCTTCGTTCTATCAATATTAGTTACAGGTTTGTTTTCATCATCTCTTTTAGATTCAATCTCTATCATTGGTCTGCCACTGCTCTACTACTGATCGATCTCATATTCCTTCAGATCTATCTTCAATTTTCGGTTCCTTGTCACAATCGGATCTCAGAATTCAGTTCGTTTCAGATCTTCTGCCTTCCATCAGATCCAATTCGTTTCCGATTTCAATTTCTGCTGCGACATCATCGATTTCTGAATCATCGTTTCCAGATTCAGTCTCGGATTTTAATTCCGATTCCCTTGCAATCGTTGATTTCACAGATCTGTTCCTATTCGTTTTAATTGTCCGATTCTCAGATTTCTCAGGTTCTCTTCAATTTCCATTTCAATTATGGTGAATCATAATGTTCGTTTGGATGTTTATGTTCGTCTGGATACTCACGACCAACAGATCCATCAAATTCACAGTGATTTGGCTGAAATTAACGCAACGTTACAGGTTTTGAAAGCGGATCAGGAGGAACAGAGAGAATTCCAAAAGTTTTTTCTCAATTGGATGCACCAACAGGATTCACGGTCTGATTTCAGTTCGATTTCCCCTTTTCCAGCTTCGTCTTCAGTTGCATCCGTCAGATCCAACTCTGACACAATTCCGGTCGATCGAAGCAATTCTGCAGATCCTTTGTTCAGATCTCCGTCATCTTTTCCGAATTCGCCGTCACTGTTAGCTCAATCAAAGGCTATAATGTCCAGATCTGAAGAAAACTCACGTGGCCATGGCCTTTTGATGTCGCATAGCGTTAATGGACTCTTATTGGACAACCTACAAGGGATGTTGGGGTCAGATCCACTGGTGGGCCACAATGGGGAGCTGAAAACAGTTGTGGATTGGGTTTATCCAGATCCGGGCCAAGGTGTGGAGCAAAAAATGGGTGTGGGCCTGATTTTTTCTGATTTGGACTTGTGTGAGAAGTAGAGGTGCACAAACCGGTTAATTTTAATAACCGGTTCGGTTAACCAGTTATACCGGTTAATTTGACTTTTTGACTTTAACCGGTTAATGCTTTAACCGGTTATTACTTTAACCGGTTATTTTTTTAATTGGTCCGGTTAATTACTTTAACCGGTTCGGTTAATTAACCGGTTATTTTCGGTTATTAACCGGTTTTTTTTGCCTTTTTTTTGAATTTTTCGGTTATTTTTTCGGTTAACCAGTCTATCGGTTAAAAAACCGGTTTAAAAAAACCGGTTAATAACCGGTTATTATACTAAACACTTATAACCGGTTACTAACCTACGGTTAAATAACCGGCTGGACCGGTTATTCCTAAATCGGTTATTAACCGGTTACGGTTTCGGTTAATAACCGGTTACGGTTAATTAACCGGTTATTTTGTGCACCTCTAGTGAGAAGGGAAATGCTCCATTTGACAGGGGAAAGAGTTCATTGTCCCACCATCCTCTCATTGGAACGCGATTGAAGTTTTCGGCTACATCGCATTTATGGGTCGTGCATAGGCAGCCTCGGCCACCGGAAGTCGTTGTCGGATTCCAGTCTCGAGGACAAGACTGTTTTGAAGGGGGGAGTATTGATAGAGATCGCACACGTATTAGTATATTGTAATAGTGTAAGGGGTATTAGTGTAATTACTTTTCTATAAATAAGGCATTAGTCATTAGTGAAGGATAAGGAGAGATTTTAGGAAGTTTGTTAGGCTCTGTTTACAGAGAGAGGGCGTAGCCCTGGGAACTCTTCGGAGTTTATTATTTTGTATCGTCTTCTTCGTTCTATCAATATTAGTTACAGATTTGTTTTCATCATCTCTTTTAGATTCAATCTCTATCAGTTTATTATAAAGTTACACTAGAGAACCTAATATCAGGAAAACGAAACATAACAAGTAGTCCAACAATCAACTTTCTTTTTCTTTTTGTTTCTTTAAATTGCTTCCTTTCAAAGTAACCAAACAAGGTTTTTCTCCTTCCGTTTACTGCCCAAGTACAATTTATTCAGGCTATGAAACTAGTGACTGAACCACCACCACTAGACAGAAAAAGGAAGGGATGAAAATGGTACAAAATAGTCGTATCGAAAACTGACAACAGGTTCAAACCCATTCAGACCGGTGTCTTGAGCTTTATATATCGGCAAAACAGAGGAGTGCTTGTTATCATTTGCCTGCATAACACAAATATCCATTATGTTGTGTATATAGAGGTCAAGATATATGGCCTACTGTTTGCAACCTTTATGTATTACTGACGTTGAATTACATAGTGTATTTCTTTAATCAGGCGGGAAGATAAGATTCAAGCAGCATCCTTGACGGGGATGGCGAGTGTATCTCGACTTGAAGATACATAAACTTCCATTGCTTGTCCTCGTTGTCTTTAAACATCTCGGTGAAAACCTTGCCAGCTCCATGTGGGCCCCGGATATAAAAATTAACCTACAAATATCCAATCATTAAATAAATTAATAACAAAGTATATGAATTTAAATGGAATTAAGAGGAGTAACCTCAACATGCTCAACACCATCATCATCCTTCCAGACTCTATTAGGGATTCGTTGACGAGCTGCTCGGTTTCTGCTTTCTTGACCGTATCCAGTTATAGGTGAGCCAATCCTGACCCTCACCTGATGCCCGTGAAGAATATTAGTATGTTACAATAGATAATATTATATTTAATGATTTCTTGATTAAAAAGTTGTCTATAAAACAGAAATGCGTAAAACAGTGAGCCCAGACAATGAAGAAACCTGACTATCATCTTGAATTCTCTTCAGGGCCTTGTTAAAAACCTTGTACCTAATGAAAAAAAAAATAACAAAAATCAGTAAACCTTGTACCTAATGAAAATAAAAGAACAAAAATCAGTAAAACAACAAAAAAGTAAAAATATAAGACTTATGCTACCGAGTCTTACTCTTTGGGTTCAAATATAAGTTCTTTAAAGACACCATATCCCGCTGCAGCAGCAATTCCAAGTCCTGCCAGGATAACAACACTATACGAAGCTCCTTCGGTGAATGTCATTGGCTTTTCCGGTATATTGTAAGTGGGTGCGTCAAATGGATCTTCAACGGTAGTAACCTCTTTCCTACTCTATAAAGCAAGACAAAAATAGAACACAAGTTTAATTCCAGATCTCGACTCTAACTGACTAGACAATAAACAGTCCAACACATGTTACTATAAACACATAAAAACTTGTAAAATAAACGAGTTCTCACTACAAAATGTTCTTACAGAAAACCTCCCCCATTGAAACTTGTTATGTGTTGAGTGGTATATGACCTTTAAGACTACAGCTAAAACCAAACAAACACACACATACACACACACATACACATACACACACACTGATACGTACCCACGTTCATTGTCATGTTTTATTAAGTTGTTTCATTCAGTTTGCATTAGGTCAATAGTTCCACGTTCCCTTTTTTTTATTCCATGGTTCCATGTCTGTTTAAATTGTTTCCTTTCCTTGTTGCATGTTTGTATGCCTATTTAAAGGCCTTTCATTTTAGTAATTTGTAGCAAAAATTTGAAGTAAAGTTTATTGTATTGTTTTCTTATCTAATTCTTGGGAAATCAGCCCTCTCGAATCGGCTACCTATCTCTCTCTCTCACACGCGCACACACATATTACACACTCGCACACGGCACACCCCATATATAAGCATCAAATAAATTCATTAATTAAACCTTATTATTCACAACATAAAAGATTGAAACAGATCAAAAGCTAGTTTCTTTATGACACAAAGGGTATGTTTGGCAAAAGTAGCTGGTGGCTGGTGACTGGAAGCTGGTAGCTAGTAGCTGTAGCTTTTTAGATATATTTGGTGTTTGGCAGAGTAGCTGAAGCTTTTAATAAAATGTATAAAATGACCAAAATGGACATAACTAAAAATTAAAAAAGTTTGTGCATTAAAAAGTTTATTATCTTTAAAGGTTAAAATAGTCAATTTTCCCTAAAAGCTTGTAGCTCCTTCTAAATGCTACTAGTATGAGCTAGGGATGAGCTCGGTACCGTCCGGTACCGAACCGGTACCGAAAATCCCCAAAAGTGGGTACCGGTACCGAATATACCCGGTTCGGTACAGTTCGGTACCGGTACTGGTATTTGAGGGTAAAAACAGGTACGGAAACCAGTTCGGTAAATTCGGTACCGGTACGGGAACGATTTGCACATCCCTAGTATGAGCGTTCAACTAAAAGCTTCAAGCTCCTCCAACCAAACAAGGCTTTTTATTAAGTAGGAGCTTTTTCTGAAAAACTTAAAGCTAGAAGCTCCTAAAAGCTCCATGCCAAACATACCCAAATTCATATTTTCTAAGAGCCAAATTCGTTCCCTTCTAGACAAGACAAACCAACTAACTTACTACCTTTCTCATTAAAGTTTGCTAATATTGTAAAGCATCCATCTCAGCTATTATCAATCCAAAAACTGTTTCACCTAATCTAAACACACAATAACATTTGCCACAAATCCAAAAATAATTCTACAAAAAAATCTAACCTGTGACGCATTCTCACTTGTTGATCGTGAAGCTTTTGATGCAAACGATCTCGCTTCAGAATTAACCCTAGAAACATGAAATCTCGACCGTAGATTAACTAAAGAGCTGAAATTTCCTGCAAAAAAACATGCAAATCAATAACAGTAACAATTTGTTTGCAAATGTAGAAACACAAATCACTTAATTTCTAACATACATACCGGTTTCTCGTCTATTAAGTGACGTCACATCGGTTGTTAACCGGCGAATGGCGGTGACAGTTATCTGTGAGGATATCGGTGATCGGGATGATGGAACAGAAGACCAGGATCTACACAACGAAGCTAATTTGTGTAACGAACGTGAAGAAGATCGAATCATGATGTTGATTGCTGTTGAATAAATTATTACTGGATTGATAAACCCTAATTTTGAGTTTTGGGGGTTTTGTCAAAATGGGGGGACTTTGCGGGTCGGGTCTCTGGTTTCGGGTCGTCATATATATATATATATAGAGAGAGAGTAAACTGCAATTTTACACCCTGAGGTTAGGGGTCATTGGCATGTCTACCCCCCTAAGGAAATAATTGCAATTTTACCCCCCACTGTTCACTGTTATGTCGCAACCTTACCCCCTGTTAACAGTCAACGGTAGTTTGACCTTATAGGTGAGTGTATTTTGGTAATCTTACCCAATAATTATTATTATTATTATTATTATACCTTTCTCTCTCTCTCTCTCTCACGAATACTCACCTGGGTCTCTCTCACCACATCCAACCTCCCACCATCATCTCACCTGCTGCAAGAATCTGCAAGAATGAACCGCCACCATCAGCCACCACCACCCTCACCAGCCACCCCCACCACAATCCACAACAATCGAAACCATTTCTTGACAATTTCCCCAACTCTCCACCAAAATCCCCAATTTAACCAATCAATCAGTTTCAAACCCTAAATTGAAACCCTAGGCACAAATTTCAACTCAATCACACAAAGATTGAAACCCCTCTGCGATTGAACCAGTCCATCCCCACTTTTCTCATATCTGCTCCGGTGCACAACCACCACCCTAGCTATTGAAAACAAAAAACGAAGGGTGTTGGTGGTAGATGTGTGGGCGGTGATGGCAGATTGTGTAGGAGGGTGGGGACGGTGGTGGTCGATGGATTGCGACACCAATGAAGGATGGCGGTGGCAGGTGTTTGGTTGGTTGATGGCAAGCAGGTGGTTGGTGGGTGGTGGTTGTAGGTGGGTTGATGGTGGGAGGTTGGATGTGGTGGCAGTGGTTCATTCTTGCTACAAGAAAGAAGCACACAAGTTCATTACCCTATAGATTCTGACCACCGCCACCATCATCCCACCACTCTCTCTCTCTCTTTAGATTCTGACCACCGCCACCATCATCCCACCACTCTCTCTCTCTCTTTCACTCACCTCCGCCCTTGCTCACCTCCGCCAAGGGTTATTAGATGATGTAGAAGTTGGAGTGGTGGCTAGGGTTTGTGTGCTTCTTTCTTGTAGCAATAATCACTGCGTTTGTGTGCTTTCTTGTAGCAATAAACAAATGATTAGAATCTCATTTTGGGGTTTATTTTGAGCAAGAATCTGGGATTTGATATTACGCCATTGATGGGGATGTTTTGAATATGAAGAATGAACAGTGGTGGGATGATGGTGGCGGTGGTCAGAAGAGAAGGAGGTGGTGGTGGTGATGAACTGATGATGATGATGATGATGAACTTGTTTCGTTGATTTTGTGATTTGTGTTGTGGATCTGGATTTGTTGTTGTTGTTAGGGCACTTAGGGTTGGATTTCCAACAACCCAGAATGAACTGATGATGATGATGAAGAAGAATGAACTGATGATGATGATGAACTTGATTCTTGATTTTTTATATAATTTTAATAAGACAGGGGTAAAAACGACTTTTCACACATTATAACAGTCAAAACAAACGTTGACTTGACAGAATCTGTTAACAGGGGGTAAGGTTGCGACATAACAGTGAACAGTGGGGGGTAAAATTGCAATTATTTCCTTAGGGGGGGTAGACATGCCAATGACCCCTAACCTCAGGGGGTAAATTTGCAGTTTACTCATATATATATAACTAGTAGATGCCCCGCCCGCGTTGCGGGACGATGGCCGAATAATTCTCAACCAATTAAAAAAATACTACTCTAATTTTGCTAGGGAGAAAAAAACAAAAACGATGATAAGACCGTAGTAAACCAATTAAAACAAAAAACATTTATACTTTTGGTAAAAAAAAAACTAAAACGATGGCCGAATAATTCTCAGTCATTTAAAAAAAGACTACTATAATTTTGCTAGGAAAAAAAAAACAAAAACAATGATAAGACCGTAATTTTGGGCTCAGGGCAAAACTGTAATTTTTAAGGACTAATGAGCGAGTGTTAGGCATCTCCTTGACACGAAAAAAAATTAAATCGAGTAAACCAATTAAAAAAACCTTTATAGTTTTGCTAAAAAAAACTAAAACGATTGGAAAAACGTAATTTTTAACTAAGGGCGAGATCATAATTTTAATTCGAGGATAAATCGTAAATTAAATGGACCAATGGGGGAGTGCCAGGAAGCTGCCGGCACGACTGTAATTTTACTCTGGGGGCAAAATTGTAATTTCATCAGGAAAAAATATATATAAGAGTAAACTGCAATTTTACCCCCCTGAGGTTAGGGGTCATTGGCACTCTTACCCCCCTAAGGAAATAATTGCAATTTTACCCCTCACTGTTCACTGTTATGTCGCAACCTTACCCCCTAAGCTCAATTTTGTTGACTGATCTGTTGACTTGGTGGTGAAATGACTATTTTACCCTTTTATTTTACCCCCTGCCACCACTGCCACCGCCTTTTACCACCACAACCACCACTGCCACCTCCAGCCACCACCCTCAACCACCACTGCCACCGCCATTCACCACCACAACCACCACTGCCATCTTCTTCCTCCCCCTCCCTCTCTCTCTCTCTAAAAAACCCACCACAACCACCACTGCCATCTTCTTCCTCCCCTCTCTCTCTCTCTCTAAATCTAATTTTGTAAGTTCTACCAGAAATTGAGATGAATCACTGGTTGCAGGTTATCCAAACAAGATTTGATAGTTTGTGCAATCACCTCAAGCATTCCACTTTTAAAAGCAAAACAAAAATTCATACAGATTTACAACATGATGAAGTGACTTGAAACATTAACCATCAAACAAAAATTCATACAGATTTACAACATGATGAGGTGGGTATTCATAAAATTGCAAAAAGATTCAATGTTATTGAGAGTTCAGATTCCTAACTTCCACAAAAACAATTTAAAAACCCCACTGATTTGTCGAACTATTCTGCTAACATACCCCAAACTTCAATATTTATTTACCATTTTTTATTCTTAGTCATAAAGATTTGTGTCATCCAGACATGAACATCACCAAGTGAAGTTCTTCAAATAATTCTGGATCGGTTAAACACTACACCACATCGAAGCAAGTTATACAAGTTGAAAACAAAAAAAATGCCCAGATGCTATTGACCGGACGGCAGTTTGTTGACAGAGTTTTGGACACTTTCTCTCCACCCACCTCCGACTTCCTGGACCTATTGAGATGAATCACTGGTTGTGGCGGGGTGGTGATGATGGCGACGGTGATGGTTGTGGCGGCAGTGGTGGTTGTGGTGGCGGCTGTATTTTTAAAATTAGGGTTTTGGACTTATCAATGACGAAGAAGACAAGACTGGTTGTGGCGGGGGTGGTGATGATGGCGACAGTGATGGTTGTGGCGGCAGTGGTGGTTGTGGCGGTTCAGATGGCGACGGTGATGGTTGAAGATGATGATGATGGAGGTTTGTGGCGGGGGTGGTGATGATGGCGACGGTGATGGTTGTGGCGGCAGTGGTGGTTGTGGCGGCAGTGGTGGTTGTGGCGGTTCAGATGGCGACAGTGATGGTTGAAGACGATGATGATGGAGGTTCAGATAATGGTTGAAGATGATGATGATAATTGCAGTTTACTCTATATATAATAAAAATAAATATAGGGTAAGATTACCAAAATACCCTTACATATAATGGTTAAACTACCGTTGACTGAGCTTAGGGGGTAAGGTTGCGACATAACAGTGAACAGTGGGGGGTAAAATTGCAATTATTTCCTTAGGGGGGGGGGGGGGGTAAGAGTGCCAATGACCCCTAACCTCAGGGGATAAAATTGCAGTTTACTCTATATATAATGAGTATCTCGGTGTCGTTTAACTTTACCGCCTTTAACTTTTTACCATGCATCATAGTTTTCCCTTCAACTTTTATGATGTACTATACTCACCACTTAAATTTGAAAACTTAAAAGTCGTCATCGTCATACCCAGTAAATCTTACTAATAGCAAAGTTAAGGTAAAGTCTGAGGAGGGTAAGATTTAGACAACATTACCTCTACCCCGTAGGAATAAAGAGGCTGCTTCTTGTGAGACCCCCAACTCGATAGTAGTTTTGCAAAAAGCCTTGGACATAAAGCACATAACACTCAGCAATTGAGACAAAGGCCGATTAGTGCATTTACTCCATTGTCTTTCGGCTATCAACGCCACCACATAATGCATGTTAACCATCCCCCCTCTATTAACGTTATTTTCACGAAATTAGTAAAATAATGTTAAAATTAGTGCACTTTCACTTTCCTACCGAGCGTCCACACATATATACATTATATAGTATACCGCAAGCGGGGCGTTGAAAACTTAAAGTCATAAAAGTAAAAAAAAAAATAGTTTTCTATCAAAGAAGTTAAAAAGTTAGTGTTTTTTTTTCCTCTGTTTTAAGATTATGTCGAAATAGAAATAAGATATGGAATCCATATAGCAAATTATCTACGTTAACTCATTTACCATCGTTATATTTACCATCATCGTAAGGATTAACGATGTTTGTGGTGCCTTTTTCACTCACATTTTGACCACTCGAAGCTTCGTTTCATGAGTATTCATGTAACATTAATTGGTTACTTTATACCTTTAGTATTCATGCCACTATAAGTACTAGGGTTGGAAAAAAACCGAACATACACAAACAAGTCCTCATTCGTGTTCATTCGCTAAGGAAATAAGGCAAAAGATCTAATACAAATAAACTTAACATACTAAACATACAAATTGAAGGAAAAGTAAAAAAGACAAGGTGACATTTTTGTAATTACCACCAACTATCAAAGTTACTATACAAATGTGAACTCAACCAAAAATACCTAAAAAACACAAACTTTTTTTTAATATTTTTTATAAAAAATCGCTACATTTTGTTACAAAAAAAAAAAAAAAAAATTTGCTACTAAAAGTAGCGATTTTTTTTATAAAAAATATTAAAAAAAAATTTATTTTGTGTGTGTGTTTTTTTTTTTTTTTAGCTTTTTTGGAGGTTTAGTTTTTAGCATTTTAGCTTTGGGGGTTAGGTTTTTGGGGGGTGGGGGGGGTTAGGTTTTTTAGATACATTTGTAGAGTAACTTTGATAGTTATAGATAACTACAAAAATGCCACCTTGTCTTTTTGAGTTTTCCTTCAATTTGTATGTTTAGTATGTTAAGATTATTTATACAAGAACTTTCCCCAAGGAAATAATGCATTCATAAACGATTGAAAACAACTTACCGAACAAGATTTTTGTTTGTGTTCATTCATTAAGGAAATGAACGTGTTCACGAGCACAAGCAAAATAGGTGGAGGCGGCGTAGGCTAGAGGTGGACGTTTGATTCATTTGCAACCCAAATAAATACCTATTAGGATTCATTTCTAGGATGAATGTAGTGATTGCGGATCAAGCCATGCCACCTTCGACACAAACATGACACATACATTCGCTCGGTTTAAGGATCTACATTACGCCCAAACAACATACACAAACCAAAAGGTCCGATCCTCGTCGACAGGTGGCTCATGTGATGATGGCAAGAGTTGCCCACATTCTCTGGGCATAGTAACTATGAAAATGGTGTTAAGTTTAAAAGCTTGGTAACCTAAAGATAATAAATACGAACATGCATCATATTGATTTTTCATGAGTTAAAAAAAAACTTATGAATATCGATAAGTTGAATTAGCTACATGTATGTATCACATCTTGTAACGAGGATTCTTGCTGTTTTGTAAATTTCACATCAGACTTTTCTCCTATTTCTCTTTATTCTTTCATTATCAACCATACAAAGAACAAATAAAAGGTGTCCATTCAACCAAGTCATGCAGATGGGTCCAGTGGCGAATCTAGAAAAAGCCTAAAGGGGCAACGTTTCTATAAAAAGGGGCAACGAAATCGGAAAAACGTCAAATTTTTCCAAAATTTACACTACCGCCGGAGCGTCAAGGGGCAACGGGGGTTGCCCCTTATTCTATGCTAGGTCCGCCCCTGGATGGGTCATCCGACGCATGAAACTCTTTATTTTGCCTTTTGCCTAAAAAAGTAAAAAATGATTCTAAGAATTTACATAACCACAAGATTAAGTTAAAAAATGTCTAACTTTTGATGCCTGTCATCATATGATTCATAGTAAGGGGCTGTTTGGTAGCCTCTGAATGGTCATTAAGAGGCTACCTCTTAATGGAACCATTAAGAATTTTACCAATGAGAAGGTAGAAGAATGTGACATGTGATGATTTACCATTCAGAGGTTACCACTTAACCATTCAGACTTGAGGTTACCTCTTATTCATTCAGAGGTTTTAAACCATTAAGAGGTAGCATCTGAATGGTCATTAAAAGGCTACCAAACAGCCCCTAACACTTTTGTTCTAATTATATTCCTTCTATATTGCTTTCCAGATAAAGAATACGAATATCATATTATTCTAATTTAATTTAACGAAATATCAATATTTTTAACTCTTGAAAATAACTCAATTTTTGGCAAGGAATTGACATAACATATTGAGCAAGTCGTTGCATATTTTAAATACTTAAATGATATACAAGGGCACGCACCGACAACAGTATGTGATCATGAGGTATGGTTTGTAATTCCTAACTTCCCCATTGTGAGTGTTGGTCCGCAACTCCTGCTTCTACAAGTTCGTTAATCGAAATCTACCAAGGAGTCTTTGATACACAAATATATGATATATATGTATTAGGTTTTAGATTCGTGTATTACACGAGTTTGAAGATAAAAAATATATATTGTATAATGTCTACACAAAATTTACATAACTCAATTTGTTACAAACAAATAAAATCTAATGCCCGTATTTATTGAGTTGAAAAAGGTAAATATGGTATGGTTATTAGGGAGAGGGTGTGGTGATCACTCATCACTCACAACATCCAATCAAGTTCCGTCATGTCATCAACCATTATTCCACCACTCACAACCTTTTTAGTGGTAATGGTCATCACTCACCACCACACTCAACAATAAACCCTCACACCCCTCACATCCTTTCCTCCATCACGCGTGAATTTTATCACGCAAATATATCATCACGTGTTAAAGTTTTGTTATGGCGGTGGTTTGTTTGGCTTGATCACGTGTGGAACATGTCTATCACGAAGAAAACATTCCCCACCCCGCCTCCCCTTATATTTAGAGTAAATTACAAGTTTTGTCATTTATGTTTACATCAAATTTCAGGCGGTGTCATTTGGCGCGAAACTTGACAAGTTTTGTATTTAGCGTTTCAAAATCCCGCATTATGTCCTTTAGCCTTAACTCAGTTAGAATTTTTGGTTAAATTTGGTTACCCAGGGATATTTTAGTCTTTTTACCATTTATTTAAAATAATTAAATCAGTTTTTTTTACCCAAGAATATTTTAGTCTCTACCCACCCTACACCTGTTGGCTGTTGCCACCCACCCAACCACCAGCACCCACACACCTCTTAAACAGACCACACAACCATTCTTCATCGCCCCGCATCACCACCAACACAAACCAGTGCTAACTAGAACTTCGTCGGCCTCCACCGACCTCCAATCACTTCCATATCTCTGCAACCACTTTGATTTAAAATGGTGAAATTATATACACACGCCCATTGAACCTGAGGAGTTTCTTCAATAATTGACATCTTTTGAGGCTCTCCCTAAGTAGCACATGTGCTAGAATAAATCAAACTATTAACATTATGTGTAGCTATAGACTCTAATATGAACCGAATCCCGACCCGGTTCTAGAATAAATCGGAGTATCAATAACCATCCTTCCTCGCACACCATCACCAAGCCTAGTTCTAATCCCTATGCAAACCTTGAAAACCAGAGAGCTTATATGCATTAAACAGTAACAAATATAATCTCATTACCACATAATCACTTTCTAACTAAACAAATCAAAGCATTAACTTGAAACACGTTTATATCTATTAGACTATAGCATATTTCATGGAGCAATATCCTCCTTCTTCATCAATGTATTCAATATAATTATGTAGTCAATAGTTCCTTAGTTTAGAGGAGTAATTCTCTCCTTATTATTAGTCCAGTAATTTGTATTTAAAGGTGTTGTATCATTGTAATGAAAATCAAGTTGGCCATTGTGATTTCATATGGTATCAGCCTAAACATTGCAAGATCCTTTCTCCTAGCAATCTTCTTCTTTCTTTTCCTTTTTTTTCCGGTCCCTTCCCAAAACTCTCCCATGGCTGCCGATCCTACTTCAACCCCTCTCCACTCGCTTGTTCACCTAATTAACATCAAATTAACCTCAACGAATTATCTTACATGGGAGAAACAAGTTACTCCGGTTCTCTTTTATCTCAAACTTATCGGCCATGTTACCGGAGACACCCCTTCCCCATCCGAAACTATTCTAACCAAAACCGTGGTCAACCCCGATTTTCTGAAATGGCAAATAGCCGATCAGAAAGTTCTTCTCCTACTTAATTCTACCCTAACCGAAGAAGCCATGGCCGAAACCATTGGACACACCACCGCCAAAGCCTTTTGGAAAGCCCTCCCCGATGCCTATAGCCACTCCTATATTGAACGAATCCACATTCTCAAAGACTCCCTTCGAACCCTTCAAAAAGGAACCTCTTCGGTTTCGGAATTCGGTCGAAAGTTCAAAGCTTTAGCCGACCAACTTTCGGCTATAGGTCATCCCATAAGCGATAAGGACAAACGCCATTGATTCCTTTGTGGACTCGGCGCCTCGTTTGAAAACTTTTCCACCTCTCAAAGAACCATTCACCCGGCTCCATCATTTCGTGACCTCTTGGCTAACGCCGAGAATCAAGAGATGTTTGTTCAACAACTCCATGGTCCTCAATCTCCCCAAGCCGCATTCTATGTCCAACCAACCAAAACTTCCCACACCCGTACTCCTTCTTCGTCTCGTGGAAGAGGTCGCGGCTCTTCCTCTAGAGGCCGAAACCCCTCTTACACCAAACGACCTCCACATTGCCAACTGTGTCGCCAAACCGGTCACTATGTGAGTGCTTGTCCTCAACTCGCCTCTTTTGCCCAAAAATCGGTCTCCCTTGATGCCAATCTTGTTGAGGCTTTTCATACTCAATGCAATATAGCCTCTGACTCTCTAGATTGGACCGCTGACTCAGGTGCAACAACACATATGTTACCCTCAATTCCTGGTTTACACAATTCTAAATCCCACAATGGTAGCATTCGTGTTACTTTTGGGAACGAAAAAGCATCACCCGTTTCTCATATTGGAAACACTAAATTACATGATTCGATAACGTTAAAAAATGTTTTATTTGTTCCAAATCTTACAAAAAATCTCCTCTCAATTAGTATATTAACGAATGATTCTACGGTTGATGTGTTGTTTTCTAATAATTTTTTTTCAAATCCAGGACCAAAAAACAGCGGAGGTACTAGCTAAAGGCACGTGCGAAAATGGTCTCTATGTTCTCACCTAAAGTCACAAGTCTCTCGTTGCTGCGCTTTCTGCATCGCACCTTCGTGCTTCTTTCAATAAATGGCATAGTCGACTAGGACATGTTTCTTTTGATACAATTTCTACCTTAAACAAACTTGGTTGTGTTTTTGTTACATCTATATTACCTAAACCAGGATTATATGAGTCTTGTGAATTATCAAAAGCAAAACATCTACCATTTATTGAAAATCCGAAACGTGCACTGTCGCAACCCCCGATCCCTGTTTCCCGGGAACGGGCGGACGCGAGCTCAGAGTTTGGTGGTATCAGGTTGTTTAGTCTTGCAGCGGAATTTTCATCAGGACCGTAGTTAGGAAATGTTTATCAGAGTAAAACCACCTTCTTTTATATTAATAATAACATGGGCAAAACCCAAGTTTCTTATTACAATACATTATAGGGATAAACCCTATTTTATTGAATTTAAAACATCGTTTACTAGGTAACTTTTATAGCCACATTTTTCTCAAGCCTTCAGTGCTCTCCAGCTGGCTTTTCACTAATTGGTTGTTCACATTGTGTTACCTGTAACGCGTTTTAAAAACATTTGTCAGTCGGAAATACTGGTGAGTGAATCCTAGTTTAATCAAGAAACATTTTATCAATTAAAACAGTATTGAGAGCGATCACATTGTTTATTTCTACACAATTACTCATTCAGTATTTACCACTCGACCGGATCTATGGCTATGGTCAAATTACCCATTGGCTAACTCGTCGTCCAATGGTAATGCACTGTCATTCAGACTTACTACTACTCGTAGTAAATTTTGTATACAAAACCCCATAATACCGGCAGTAATTGAAGAACTACAAAGACTCAATCACCGCTTAATTTCATAGTAAAACATTTAAGGTCTGGTAAAACATTACCAAAAACATTAACAAAAAGAGGATAAACTCACATTGCTATCTTAGGCTTTTCGTAAGGGTTTCCTGGATATAATCTATAATTTATACAAATGTACATTGGTTAGTATCATAACCCTTTGAAAATATTAATAATACCCTCCCCGAGACGGCATTCCAACAACTACGTCGGGCAGAACCACGACAGTTGTTACGGAACCCTAAATCAATCGGGCAGCGTAACTATTACGAAACTGGGGTTATAATACTTACAACGGAGCAGAACTTCGCTAATTAGGGGTATAATACCCAAATATTATGCTTAATACTTCAGAATTCGAGATTGAGAATTGTGAATGAACGACGGAAAACGAAAACTGATGCTATCTATTTATAGTTGTGTAATCTGGCCCTGTCGCGGCCCGCGTAAAAGACAAGGGACCTTTACGCGGCCCACGTCAACATCGGTCAACTCAGTAGCTTAGCTGGGTCAGCTAGTAGGTCCGCCACGATGTCGACACGTGTCGGCCTCTGGTGTAATCGCGTGTGATGATCTGTCGCGGCCCGCGTAAGGTTTAGGTGAGGTCTTACTGTAACAACCCTCATTAAAAGTCTTATTTATTTTATTATTTTATTCAATAGCAAACCCTAATTGAGACACTCAAGTGATTCTGCACAAACCCTACAAATTTCAGAACAATCAGAATCAGGATCAGGGCCCCTAAAACTCAGGGGGGGTATTTTCTATTAACGATTATCCATTTAATTCGTTGTCGAAATAGAATTTTAAGGAACTGTTGACTCAGCAGGCCTAGTCCCACACGCGGGAAACCTATGGTCATTACATGTCCCTTACGGACCGTAAGGGTTAAGTCTTACGGTCCGTAAGCCATGTCAAAATCGAGTATAAATAGCAGACATTTGGGACTTGCTTCTGTGCGTTCGTTTGACGATAAAATTCGACTCAGGCGCGGAGATATCGTCCAAATACTCTCAAAACACACACGAAACACTAATTAGTATAGCGGGGTGCTGCTGCAAACAGGGTATTAACTCAATCGCTGATACGATTCAATGTCCGATCGATTAAACTATCCAATGGATGTTTAAGTGCTGCTCAAACTTGGGTTATGCTTTGTCATTAGTCGTGATTCCGACAGGATGTTTGAGTACCACCCGAACTCGGGGAATACTCTGTCATTCGTTGTGAATCCGATGGATGTTTAAGTATTGCACTTTGTCATTCGTTGTGAAGGTTTGTATCTCGTGAGTTATCGTAAATGCTGTATTAGTTACTTACCTAGTTTGTATGCACTAGGTTACAAGGTAATCAGTAGGCTAGGCTCTGCTCAAATTAAATCTGCAATATATCAAGGCTTATCTGTAAACTAGACTTTGGCCGTAGAAATCTGCAATGTGAGTTCATTTCTCTTTTCTCACCGTTTGTGAGTCCATTCTCTTTTCTCACAGTTTTATCACCTTTTTGTGATACAATTATATTTACCATTGCTTTCCAAAATCATAAAGGTTTACCGGTTATACTTACAGTGATTAAATTTTTATATTTTATAATAACTGCTGGTATGGGAGGTTTTATACATTATTTGACCATCGTTACTAATTTCCAGAAAGTTAATCAATAGTAGCATGACCACAATCACAGTGAGAATTATGCCTCAGTAGCCATAACCTATAACTAATATTATTTTAACATTAAATCGTTAATAAATTTAATGTATGTTTGAAATAAATCTAAAAAGTGTATACCATAATAAAATAGTCAAGTATAATGTATTCTACTATACGAAGATTATATTGTTAGTCACGTTAATATATCAAATAATGATATTACAAATATTTAATTAACATATTATATTTGATAAGTAATAGTAGTTTGACATAAAATGATATATGTCATTTTCTGGATTGAATGGTTTTGTGCCATAAGTAATATATTTGACAAAGTAATGTCATCGGACACAACTAAGTCCAGAGTCACTAGTTGAGAGAATGATCAACAGTGACATATTCAAAGACACTAGTTGAGAGAATGATCAACAGTGTTATGACCAGAATCACTAGTTGAAAGAATGATCAACAGTGATATGACCACAATTACTAGTTGAGAGAATGATCAACAGTAATATGACCTGAGTCACTAGTTGAAAGAATGATCAACAGTGATATGACCATCATCACAGGAATCGCCTAGTGACAGATAAAGTGAATAATAGTAAAATATAATTACTTGATAAAATCACTATTGGACGAAAGTAAGCCAATGAGTGATATGATTACTGTCACCTTGGAACTGCCACCATGTGACAAATACTGATTGAGTTGGGTAAATATAAATGAATATAAAAACCTTAATGCTGTAAGGTATAATAATATATTTTATAAAAATAGAATGAACTCACTCAGTATTTCCACTGACAAAACCTTTTTCAAACATTTTTCAGGTAATTACAGTAGATTGGAATAAGAGCTGGATACGGCACTGAAAGGCTTCGAGAAGTGGCTTATTTTATTAATTAAATCAAATTAAGAAATATTTGTTTTATGTAAACAAATTTATCTTATTAAAGCTACCTTTGTAAAACATGGGTTTATCCTATCTATTTACTAAATAAAAATCCGGTGTTTCTAAACTCTGATATTTTTCCTAACTCACGGTCCTGATGAAATTTTCGCTGCAATATTTTATAAAATTAATCACCGGTACCACTGGGCTGTTCGCGACTCCCGATTCCGTCCAGGGTGGGTCGGGGGTCATGACAGAAGGTGGTATCAGAGCCACTTGCTTAAAGCTATTTAGGTGTTCTTTTAATACCTAAACTTAAAAGTTAGGAAACTGATACAAATTAACATATGTGTTATATATATGAATGTCGATATGAACATATAATATTCTGGAAGTATTGTTTTGTTTTAATTATTCTGTGATATTAATAAGTGAAAATGTTTACAAATTCAGATGTCGAATGAAGTACCACATAATCCAGAAGTTCATGCTAATAATGAAAATCCTTTGGATAAAAATGCTATAGAAAATCTAATAGCCCAAGGAATAGCTAATGCTTTACCTTTAATAATTAAAGCTGTTAAAAATCCCGTAGAACCCACCAAAGTTGTGAGTAGCAAGCATACTTGTGACGATGGTTTTAACCATAGTGTCAATGGAGGTAATGATGATATTATCAAAACCCCATTTCCTAAGAAAAAGAAGGCGATGACTCTCGGGTGTACCTACAAAGAATTTCTAGCCTGTAAACCAACAGAGTTCGCAGGCAGTGAAGGAGCCACGGCTGCTCTACGATGGTTGGAAAAGACAGAAGCTGTTCTTACAATCAGCAAATGTGCCGAAGAAGATAAGGTGATGTATGCATCTAATCTCTTTAAGGAAGTAGCCTTAGAATGGTGGAATACAATTCTTCAGGCAAAAGGAAGTGACATGGCTTATGCCATGAACTGGGAAAAATTCAAGGAAATGGTAGAAAGGAAATTTTGTCCTCCTTATGAAAAGGAACGAATGGCTAACAAGTTCCTAAATCATAAAATGATAGATGAGAATTGTCGTGAATATACGACAACGTTCTTCGAATATGCAAGAATGGTACCAACTCTGGCTTCGCCAGAACCCGTACTAATTTCTCGTTATATTTGGGGATTAGTTAGTGAAATCCGAGACATAGTCAAGGCCACTAGACCACAAACTATTGAAGAAGCAGTCAAACTAGCTAACATACTGACAGATGGACTAATTCGCACAAGAGAAGAAAACAAGAATAAAGAA
>JARYGA010061424.1:0-25000 GCA_030545235.1 Helianthus tuberosus
ATACAGATAATAGAATTTCAAGTAAGTATGAACTGTTCTTTCAACCAAGTCAAAGTTAAGTCTATGTTGAAGCAAGGAAAAAAATGGAAGCGTGTTCTGCAACAAAAGCGAAACAACAGTGGTTTTCATCGTACATCAACATCCGATTCTGTTAAAAGGATTCCATTATTAAACACTCCAAGTGGTATGCCTTATAGGTTTGCAAACAAAATTTTACAAGAAACATATATTTATATGTTACGTTTTTGGAATCCTTAAGCATGTTTCGTATTTTACAAGTTTCAACAACCAATCTTGAGAGAAGGAATGTGTATCATTTTCCTGCTTATGCTACTCCAAATATTAGTAGTAATTTGTTTCACTCATCTACAGAAGTAAAAGTTATACTTACTGCAAATATTTTTTGGTAATTTCAAAAATTTTCACAATGTGTTCAAAGTTCTTTCCTTGAGTGGTCAACAATCTTCTTCATTCAAGTATTTTAAATTATGGATACAGATAACACAATTTCAAGTAAGTATGAAGTTGACCTTCAAGCAAGTCAACGTCAAAGCTGTGCTGAAACGAAGTGGTAAATCGTCAAAAAGCAGTAAGGTAATTTATTTATGATAATTGTGGCATTTATGAATATATATTTTGCTTTTCAGTATATTTACATTCATTATCATTTGCAATGAATGTAAATTTTAACATTTTATATTTCTGGCAGTTCTCAGATAGAATGCAAAACTACAAGAAACAACCAGCTTGATAGTACAACCATCAAGGGCCTTAAAGATATGTTGGATTCTTGCAATCCTCTTGTCCAGTCCTTCAGAATGGTAAGAGATTGTTTTCAAGAAAATGAGTTTCAAGATGTAAGCTTGAAGCTTATTGGAATAAGAGATAAGGATGGAAGAGTTCACAATTTGCCAACAGCATCAGAAATTGCTGTGTTAATAACTGATGATTTTGATGGAGCATTTGATACACGGGACATTGTTGTTAGAAAGAAGTCTGGTGGTCTTCAAAGAATTAGTGAGCTTCATCCCTCTTACCTTGCTTTGCAATATCCATTGATTTTCCCATATGCAGAAGATGGTTATAGAGTTGGTATTAAACATAGAGGGATTGCGATTGATAATGAGGTACTTAGAACCAATCTTACAATTAGAGAATTCTTTTGTTACAAAATTCAAGATAGACAGAATCAGTTTTCATTGTTACTTAATGCGAAAAAACTATTTCAGCAGTTTTTGGTTGATTGATACATGATGATAGAATCTGTCAGGTTGAATTATATAAGGTCACAACAACCTAAACTTAGAACGCAAAGTCTTAAGAACTTGAATGCTACTGTTGAAAGTGGAGAGAATAACGCCTCAAGTTGTGGTAAACCTATACTTTTACCTTCATCATTTACGGGTGGTTCTAGATATATGATGCAAAAATACTTGGATGCTATGGCAATTTGCAAGTCTGTTGGATATCCCGATTTATTCATAACGGTGACTTGTAATCCAAACTGGCCTGAGATTTACAGGTGTTTGCACGATAAAGCTCTTAATGCTGAAGACAGACAAGATATTATCTCTAGATTATTCAAGTGTAAATTGGATCATCTTATAAAAGATTTCAAGAAAGATAAATTCTTTGGTGATATACAAGCAGGTACCTTTTAGTTATATTTTTTACTTTGAACATCTAATTATATTTATCTAACAGCTCACTGTTGAAAATTTTCAGTTATGTATACAGTGGAATTTCAGAAGCGTGGACTCCCACATGCTCACATATGGTTGTTCTTGGGTGCTGAAAGCAAATTTCCAACTGCATCTGATATTGATCGTGTTATTAGTGCTGAGATACCAGATAAAGAAAGAGATCCTAAATTATATGATCTTATCAAGCAATTTATGATTCATGGACCATGTGGTACAGACAACCCACTTTGTCCATGTATGGTTCAGCAAAAATGTTCTAAAAAGTTTCCCAAAAACCAGTGTTGTAAAAGTCGCTAGGCGGTCTCTAGTCGGCCGACTGGGGAGTTGGGAGTAATCGGAGTACTCGGAGAGTACTCGGGGAGTACGCGGACATGGTAACTATAAAGAAAATTAATTGTTATATATTATACATATGTTAAAATAAGCATAATTCATGTCAACTGAGTATAATTTAAAATGAAACATGTTTAAAGTTCAAATATTCTGAATACAAGTCCGAGTAGTCCGAGTACAAGGCCGATTAGTCCGAGTAGGCCGATTTTAATCGATTTTGACTAATTAAAAGTCAACAAACCACGTTGACCGCCTAGACCGACTAGGCCGACTCTTCCCGACTACGTCCGACTAGGCGCCGACTAGGCCGACTAGGCGCCGAGTTTGACCGAGGCCGACTAATTGAGTCCGCCTAGGAGGAAGTCGCCTCGGAGGGGTTCCGAGGACCGAGTACTCGCCGAGTACTCGGCCTTGGAATCCGACTTTTACAACACTGCCAAAAACTATGTAGATGAGACTTGTGTTGATTCTGAAGGATATCCTGTCTATCGTCGTCGTCAAACAAGTAATACAGTAGTAAAGAATGGTGTGACACTTGATAATAGATTTATAGTTCCTTACAATGCTCTGCTGCTCAGAAAGTATCAATGCCATGTTAACGTTGAATGGTGCAACCAGTCAGGTTCTACAAATATTTGTTTAAATATATTAATAAGGGGCCTGATAGAGTCACGGCTTCTGTTTTTCAAGCCAATAGCACCAACAATGATACGGAACAGAATGTAGCTGTAGATGAGATAAAAGCATACCTTGATTGTAGATATATCTCTGCTTGTGAAGCTGCTTGGAGAATATTCATGTATGATATACATTATAGATCTCTAGCTGTTGAAGTATTACCTTTTCATTGTGATGATGGTCAGAGTATTGTGTATAACGATCATGATAATTTGTGTGATATTGTTACTGTTTTGGTCAAAAATTACTTAAGCAATTAAGTGATCAAATTAGTTAAGTGAGGTAGTGTGCTAGAAACGAGTGTCGAAAATATGTTAATCAAATTATTTGCAAAAACAGTTTCAGGATACAGCTCAGGATATAGAGATGTTTCTATGATCAAACAATGAGCAAAAATGTAAAGGGTGACACGAGATGTACGAGGAAAGCCCTTGATCAATGTAGATCGCCGGCACAAAACCTCGGGAGCTGACAATCGCAGCTGCCTTGTTCTTCTATTACTTCGAATATCAGGATACAGTGCAAGATGTGATGCGGATCAACTAGGTGTTACAAGGTAATTCGAATACAAGTGTTTGTGTGTAGTGTTTGCTATAAGCTAGAGAGCAAAGTGTGTGTAAAAAATTTTGTGCCTTAATCTGATCCGCCCCATCTATTTATAGTAAAAGAAATTCAACAAACTACCTTACTAAACCGGAATTCGGCGGATATTCCCTACTTGAACGTTGTAGACCTGGTCCTTCGGGTTCAACGTCTCTCATGTAACTGGTTTGCCTGAGTCTTAAGGAGAAGAGGTCCATTCGACCGTTAGTGACCCACAACTTCTAACCTGCACGTGATTATTGAGTTAATACCAGGATATCGCACCAGGATGTTACCAATATCCTGACCCGGTATCCTGATCACAAGTAAACAATCAAAAGCAGAATATTAGTCAGGATATATATGCTCAGAAAATGACCCATAACAATTATCCCAAAATATATCTGTTGGTATACCAATCCAACGGATATATTTCAAAAACCCTATCTCGCGAATCAAGGCAATTAAATCGAGATGATGGTCAAGATTACACCATACAACTTCCAATGCGCTTTTAACTCGATGGCCATCTACAACGCTCCTATATCTTCTCTCTTCTTGTTTGAAAAGCAGATATCACCAACGGAGTCTCCAGGTAATTCCTTACTTCTTATTAATTTCCTGTCAATCTCTTTTCCTTTACTTGCAATGGCTACTAGAACTTTTTCTCAAAGCGGCGAATCATCTGAGACCTTTATCCAGCAAAATCTTCTTAAAAATCCCGAGAAGGAGATCTGTGCTTTTGATAATGTGGACATTGCAGCATTGAGAGCTTCCGGTGCTTTCCCCGATGGCACAGTCTTCAGACCGTTTGATCGATCAATTCGATCAGACGTTTCTTCCACTGATTGGGTCTGCTTCCCGGCATACCCTTTCTCGCTAGGTCTCCGGTACCTCTTCCCTGAATTTATGATGCAATTCTTCCGGACTACTGGTATTTCCTTTGCCCAAACCATGCCCATGGTCTGGAGGGTATTAATCGTACTCAACCAAATCAAAAACCTTCACTGTCCCGACCTTTGCATCGAAGATATGCCAATCGCTTACCGCCTCTGATCCCACGGTTCCAGTCGGTTTCTGCTTTTTTCAACTTCCAGTAAACCCCTTGTTCTTAAAGCCACCAAAAACGAAGATGGATGGCAACGCAAGTTCTTTTTCGTTAATCGAGACTCCATTCGTGAGGGTGCTAGTCTTCCGGTGGAGTGGTTAACCACCGGTAGGATCATGAATGTCCCCATGTACTTCTAAATTTTTATCTTGTGCTAACATCTTTTTATTTGATATTTTTCACAGTGAATTTTAAGGAAGTAGCTCCCCCCACTGCAGAATCTGAGAAAAGGATCAAATCAATTTACCAGTTGCCTGTAAGTGACAGGAGTTTTACCACACATATCCCGAGTTCCAGCCAATATTCATCATCCGAAATGTCTGGTAAGAGTTAGTTTTGAAACGACTAATCAATGTAATAATATAATGAATAATAATAATAAGGATAAAGGATTTTTCCCTTTATACAGCACCAGCCAAGATCCCTGAGGTTTTTGACCTTGATGAGCTGGACAGTTATTCTGATCAGGTCCAGATCAAGAAGGAACCTAGTCCTAAGGCCACGGCCTCATCCAAGCCCAGCAGCTCCAAGGCCATCATCATTCCCAAACCTTCGCCAGCTACTAAGCCCCGGAGTTCAAGTTCTCGTAAAAGGAAAGAGCCTGACTCTCCTGTTATCTCTGATACACCCCTATGAGAATCACGGGTTCATTGAGGCAAGCGGGTTCATGACTTCTTTTCTCAATCAGGTTAATATCCTCGATCCATATCCTGCAGCTTATACCGCTTATAAGTATTTAACAAAACCAATACCTGTCCTTTTAATTTGCAGGGTCTCGAACATCTGGTGCACTTATATCAGGAATCCTGTGGGCTCAACAAGATGCTTGAATCCAAGTTGAAGAAAGCCGAGGTCACCATCTCTGATCAGGGTATGATTGCAGCCGCCAAATCTCGGCATTACGAGGACAAGTTCAAGGCTATGACCCAAGAACACCAGGCCGCTCTCAGCAAAGCTGCTCTCCAGGCTCAAAACGATCTTGACGCTGCCCATACTCAACATGAACAAGATATGATCAGCTACCGGGAAAGCCTTAAAAGTTCTGTCATCACCTCCCTTCTCCAGGCCAGGCTAAAGATGGCTCACGAAGCCAAAGCACTGGGCTTCGAATGTCCTTCCTGGGACATCAATGCCTGGGAAACAAAGCTGAAGAGTCTAAGCGGCACTTCTGCTAAATCTGCAGCCGAAGGATCTTCAAAGGCAGTCGAAAAACCAACTGATGCTGAGAGGGAAGCTCAGGTTGATCCCGAGACGGATGCTGCTGAAAATGCCATGAACGAAGAAGGCGCTGCCTCCTAAAAATCCTTTCCCTTAAATTCGAGAGTTATGTTTATGTTTGAACAATTTATATTTCCTGAACTAGAACAATACGATGACCAAAGGTGGATGGGTCCTGGGTTTCAGGACGAAGCCCTTGGTCATCGGTTAATATAACCTGTTATAAATGACGTAACGGTTGAAGGTGGACAGGTCCCATTTTGAGATAGAACCTTCAACCGTTATGTAAGTATGGTAAAGACTAATCGTGCTTTTGGCGGATGGGCCTCGGTTTGAGGTGAAACCAAAAGCACAACTTTTGACATGTTAATAATATAACTTCCTTTTGACTTATTTGTTGTTGCCTTTTAATTTATGTCATACATTTCTTGGTGTAGATTTTAGCTTTGCAAAATTAGTGCAACTATCTTTTGAAATTATCCTGATCAATATACTTAGTGATATATTACAAAGACCTTTATAAAATTTCCAAACAATTTTAGACAAAATTTTTAAAGAATAAAAGATAATCTATTTTCTAAAACCTGTTTTGACAACACTTGTTTGATCAAAGTTTTAATTTTCAATCCAAGTATCATTTCCCAAATATTTCAATCAAATATCCCGAAACGTATCCCAAAAACATATTTTGAAGACATATCCTAAAGATATATCCTTTTCAGGATATTTGAGCCTTAATCAGAGTTAAAAAATTCATGTAAGGTTTACAAAGGAAAGATCATACCTGGAACTGAGTGTAACCCTAGTATTAAACTCCAACCCCTTTTGCGACTTCTCGTGCTAAGATGTCCCCAGTCCGAGGCACTTAGCCCAATTTTGATCTTTTGAGCTTCACATAATTGCTTTAGAAGGAATGTCCCCTGTGCATGAAGTCTTAAAACACTTTAGAAAATTTTTGAACATTAGTTCCAACTGTTTAGACAATTCTTGTGTTATAGGGGTAAAACCCAAAAATATACTGGAGACAAGTCCTTAATATCCTGGGGAAAATCCCAAATTTTCTTGCGCTACAGGCGGGAGTGTATAAACTCCAAGACTTAGAAAGGTGAAAACCTTTAAACCTTAGAGAGTATGAAAATACCCTTTCGTGAGAGAGGGTGATCAATCCTCATATACCTTTAGGATTCAGGATATAGCCAATAGTAACGAAATTGTCAGCTACTTTTATGTGAACTGGTCCCGCCACCTTGAACTATTCCCGAATAACTTGCGCTCTAGGCGGGGTGTTTAAACCCAATTCGGAAGAAAGTTGAATACCTTTAAACCTGTGAAGGGATTAGGATCCCTTAGATGTGAGATAGGGGGCCAATCCTCTAATCTTCCGAAGTATCCTGAGTGTATATCCTGATGCTATTTCTCGAAGCATATACTGCAAAACAACAATATGCTAAGGTGGGTGTTAGCTTGGCTAACACCCCTCCGATGCCTAAGTCAGTAATAGGTTCAAAACAGTAAATAATATCAAAATTTTAATAAAAGAGAAAAAATCCATACCATCCTGAGTTAGAATTTAAATTCCATACTCACTTGAAATAGAGTTTTAGATGTATAGCATTCCAGGATCTCGGTAGCATATCCCCCTCCATATTCTTGAGTCGGTATGCTCCTTTTCCTGATTCTGATTCAACCTCATAGGGTCCTTCCCATTTTGGAGCCAACTTTCCATCAGCAGGATTAGTAGTATTCTGAAAAACCATTCTCAATACCCAATCTCCAACTTGAAATCTCCTAGTCCTTATATTCTTGTTATATACTTTAGATATCCTCTGTTGATATGCTGTCATCCTTAGCCTTGCAGCATCTCTTGACTCGTCGATAGTATCCAGTTCCTGACATAGGACTTCAAGATTCCGCTCAGGATCCCGGAGGTTGGATCTCACTGTAGGTATCACCATTTCTGTCGGGATCACCGCTTCTGCTCCAAACACCGAGGAAAACGGGGTTTGCCCAGTTGCACTCTTCACCGTCGTCCTATCAGCCCACAAAAAAAGGGTAACTCTTCTGCCCATTTTCCTTTCTTAGCCCCTAGTCTCTTTTTCAAGTTGTTGACAATTATCTTATTCGAGGATTCTGCTTGCCCATTTGCTTGAGGATGTACCGGAGTTGACGTGATCATCTTAATTCCCCAACTTTTGCAAAAATCAGTGGTTCTTTTGCTGATGAACTGAGATCCATTGTCACAAATTATCTCAGCTGGTACTCCAAACCTAGTCAGGATATTCGTTTTTATGAAAGATACCACTTCTTGATCTCTAACTTGAACAAATGCTTCAGCTACAACCCATTTAGAGAAATAATCGGTCATTGCCAGCATAAAGACTTTTCCTCCTGGAGCTTTTGGTAATTTCCCTACTATATCCATCCCCCATTTCATGAATGGCCAAAGGGGAAGTTATAGGATAAAGTGGTTCGGCCTGCTGATGTAATATGTTACTGTGCCTTTGACATGCATCACATCTTCGAGCATATTCTGCAGCATATTTCCTCATTGTTGGCCAATAATATCCGGTTCTTAATACTTTTGAGAACAATGACCTGCCCCCAGTATGGTTACCACAATCCCCTTTGTGTATATCCTGAAGCACTTCTTTGTTTTCGGGATCCTCCAAGCACCTCAGATATGGTCCTGCAAGAGATTTCTTATACAAAACATTATTTATAATAGTGAATCGTGATACCTTCATTCTGAAGGCCTTAGGGTTCTCATCCTTTGTAATGTGTCCTTCCTTGAGATATCTCATGATTGGAGCCGTCCAAGACTTAGGATCCCGCTCGGGATGCTCACCATCAGGATCCTGAATACTTATTACTTCCTTATGCTGAGGATTCGTCGCAGGATATAGGATATGTAATATTGGTATTCGGGTTCCTTCCGGTATCCTGACCGATGATCCCAGATTTGCCAAGGCATCAGCTTCAGCATTATCCTCTCTTGGTACCTGTTCAAGTGTAAAAATATCGAAATATCCTGCTAATTTTTTGAGAATTTCGAGACACTCGATTAACTTCTCACCCTTAACTGCATAGGTTCCATTAAAATGATTAGTGATTAACGAAGAATCAACATATACTTGCAAATTCTTGATACTCATATTTTTAGCCAACTCTAATCATGCAATTAAAGCTTCATATTATGTCTCATTATTAGTAGCAGGAAATTCACACCTAATAGCTTGGGGTAATATGTCCCCCTGTGGCGATTTTAGTAGTATACCTAGACCTACACCTCTTACATTAGATGCACCATCAGTATATAATATCCAGGATTCTAAGTTTTCTCCTAGTTGCTGTACTTCTAAGTCTACTTTATTTTGAATGTCGCTACTGAAATCAGCCACAAAGTCAGCTAAGGCCTGAGACTTTATGGCATTTCTAGGCTCATATACTAGATCAAAAGCACTTAATTTCACTGACCATTTAGCCATCCTACCAGACATCTCAGGTTTCCTAAGCACATTTTTAACGGGATAATTGGTTTTAACATGAATCCTATGTGTCTCAAAATAATGTCTAAATTTTGTTGATGCCATAACTAGGGCTAATATCAATTTTTCTAGATGAGAATACCTAGTTTCAGCATCTAATAAACTTTTACTAACATAATAGACAGGATACTGCTGACCTTCATGATCCTTTACAAGGACAGCACTTACTGCATTCCCTGATACTGCAAGATACATGGATAATGGTTCGCCATCCTCAGGCTTCATCAATAAGGGTGCGGTTGAAAGATACTGCTTTAAATCCTGTAAGGTTGCTTCATGCTTTGCTCCCCATTCAAACTTCTTATTCTTCTTGAGGATATCATAAAATTCCTTGCACTTCTCCAAGGATCTTGAAATAAATCTGTTCAACGCTGCTACTCGGCCTGTTAATCGTTGAACATCCTTCATTTTTGAAGGTGATTTTATATCCAGAATAACTTTAATCTGCTCTGGGCTTGCCTCTATCCCCCTTTTGGTCACCATATATCCTAGAAACTTTCCTGCCCCCACTCCAAAATGGCACTTAGCAGGATTTAGTTTCATGTTATATTGATCCAGGATATGAAACGCTCCCTTAATATCCTGGAGGTGATCCTCAGCCTTTTTAGATTTCACCACCATATCGTCAATATCTACCTCCATGGTGTCCCCCAGTTTGTCTTTAAACATCATGTTTACCAACCTCTGGTATGTTGCACCTGCATTTTTCAAACCAAAGGGCATAGCAGTATAACAATAAATACCTGTGGGTGTCATGAAAGCAATATCCTCCTAATCAGAGGGTTCCATTTGGATTTGCTGAAATCCTGAAGAGGCATCCATGAAGGTTAACATCTCGTGGCCGGCGGTAGCATCTACCATTGAATCAATATGAGGTAGAGGAAACGGGTCTTTGGGACAAGCTTTGTTTAAGTCTGTGTAATCCACACAAACTCTCCATTTCCCATTTTTCTTTTGTACCACGACTACGTTCGCGAGCCATTTAGGAAACTTCACTTCTCTAATCATCTTGCTCCTTAGTAGTCTTTCAACTTCCTCTTGGATGATCACATTTCGTTCCGGAGCAAATTTCCTTCTCTTTTGTTGTACCGGCTTGAATGACCTGTCAATACCGAGCTTATGTGTAATAATATCCTTGGAAATACCTGTCATATCCTCGTGCTTCCATGCGAATGTTGACATCTTGCATTTCAAAAAATTAGTCAATTGATTTTCAATATCCTGCGGGATATTAGTTCCTACGAGCACCGAGATATCTGGATTATCCTGATCCAGGATTATTTTCTTTACATTCTGCTCCGAACCCTCCACGATATCCTGGGCCCGCATCTTTAATTGCTATGCTGCATTAGGCTTGACTGAGGATTTCATTGAGGATGAGTAACATTCCTTCGCCTCCTGCTGGTCACTATCAACCTTGACAACCCCCCAAGGGTAGGGATCTTGATGCACTGATGAAAAGTCGATGGCACAACCTTCATATCATGGATCCATGGCCTGCCTAGTATGATGTTGTAGCAGGATAGGGAGTCCATCACACAGAAACGTTGTATTTAGTTGACCCCTTCAACATATCTCTCCCACTGTGTTCCTGGCCTATCCACTGAACCCAACAAGCACGGTGGATTTCGAAGTAATATCTACCGGATATACATTCATTCTTTTCCAAGTTTCTAGTTGGATTATGTTGACGGAGCTGCCATTATCCACCAATATCCTGCGTACAAAATGGTTAGCAACATATAACGTTATTACTAGAGCATCATGGTGAGGATCCTGGACAGTATCCCTGTCATTTCTGTCGAAAGTGATCACTTTATCAGTTGTGAGGATAGTCATCCTGGCTGGTTTATCTCCTCTTTCAGTCTTTGCCTCCTTTGCATGTCTCTTGGCCGCAGAATACGAAGTCCCACAAATGTCGGATCCTCCTGAAATAAAGTTAATTATTTTGGCATCTGCTGGGGGTGATGCTGCTCGTTCAGGATCCTTCTCAGGATCCTGCCCTTTATTCTTCTTTCTTCCCAGCAGATCCTTCAGATATCCCTTGCTCAATAGGTAGCTTATCTCTTTCCTTAGAGCAATGCAATCCTCAGTTACGTGTCCGAAATCTTCATGGAAGGTACACCATTTGGATTTATCCTTCCAATTAGCTTTTTGTTGATTCTTTCGAGGCCACCTAGCTTTGTCTCCTAAACCTTGCATAGCATACATTAACTCAGGTATGTTAACAGAAAAGCAATATTCAGATAATTCAGGATATTCCTCAGGATCCTCGTCTTCAACAACATTCACTTTCTTGTTATCATTTCTGCCATATGGCTTAGAGCGATATGGTTTATACGAGGATTCTGATTTCCTGTTGGTTGATTCATAGGTTGAGGTAGAATTCATCCTCTCTTGCATCTTTTTGTCATCTTCCAAGCGAATATATCTCAAGGCCCTGTTACGAGCTTCGTCGAGATTCCTTCAGGGATTCATTACTAGATCCTGATAAAACTGAGAATCTTTTTGTAATCACATCTTAAAAGCCTGCACAGCTGTTGCAATATCAAGATGTGGGATATCCAAGGATTCCCGACTAAACTTGTTCACATAATCCCTCAAGGATTCCTGAGGTCCTTGAGTTATCCTGTAAAGATCACTGGTTAGTTTCTCAAAACTCTGGCTGCAAGAAAACTGACTATTAAATAAATTAACCAAATGAGCAAACGAAGTAATTGAGTGAGGAGGAACATTTAACAGCCATTTTAAGGCTGATCCTATCAAGGTTAAACCAAAACCCTTGCAGAGACATGCTTCCTTGAGATCTGGAGTGGTAGGGTTGATCTCCATCCTTTCCCTATAGAGTTTCATGTTGGGGGTTTGAAATCTTTTCGGGATTTCAGCATCACAGATAGGATGCGCAAACCGGGATATCCTGTGACTATCTTGGGATACTTCTGGAATCGGCTGGACCACTCCAGGCACACTGGATATCATGTCTTTCAGCTTTTGAAGCTCCCAAGTAAATATTGACGCCACACCTGCATCATGCAAAGATCCAACACCATTAGTAGCAAGATTGTTATTATTATTAGATACATTAACAGTCTGGGGATTCTGGACATATCATGAGCTTCTCACGGTTGATACTCTTATTGAAGAGGGTATCTCAGGAGTATGATTCAGCTCCTTGTGAATAACATCCCGAGCCACATGACTTTCAGCTCCTTGTGAAGAGGCTTGCATTCTTGTTGGAGGAGGAGGTGGAAGCAGCGAACCAATTGTTGCAGAGGTTGTAGCAGACATGGTGGAAGAGCTCATGTTTGATCTCGAGGCCATTGAAAATAATATAGCAAAAAGTTTTGACAACAGAAAACCGAGTAATGATTTTACTAAAGTTTTTAGTAAAAATAGCACCACTTGCCCCACGGTGGGCGCCAAATTGTTTCGGTAAAAAATTACCGAAGCAATTAAGTGATCAAATTAGTTAAGTGAGGTAGTGTGCTAGAAACGAGTGTCGAAAATATGTTAATCAAATTATTTGCAAAAACAGTTTCAGGATACAGCTCAGGATATAGAGATGTTTCTATGATCAAACAATGAGCAAAAATGTAAAGGGTGACACGAGATGTACGAGGAAAGCCCTTGATCAATGTAGATCGCCGGCACAAAACCTCAGGAGCTGACAATCGCAGCTGCCTTGTTCTTCTATTACTTCGAATATCAGGATACAGTGCAAGATGTGATGCGGATCAACTAGGTGTTACAAGGTAATTCGAATACAAGTGTTTGTGTGTAGTGTTTGCTAGAAGCTAGAGAGAAAAGTGTGTGTAAAAAATTGCATGCCTTAATCTGATCCGCCCCATCTATTTATAGTAAAAGAAATTCAACAAACTACCCTACTAAACCGGGATTCGGTGGATATTCCCTACTTAAACGTTGTAGACCTGGTCCTTCGGGTTCAACGTCTCTCATGTAACTGGTTTGCCCGAGTCTTAAGGAGAAGAGGTCCATTCGACCGTTAGTGACCCACAACTTCTAACCTACACGTGATTATTTAGTTAATACCATGATATCGCACCAGGATGTTACCAATATCTTGATCCGGTATCCTAATCACAAGTAAACAATCAAAAGCAGAATATTAGTCAGGATATATATGCTCAGAAAATGACCCATAACAGTTACTGATCCAACTGTGAAAATGACAATGTTCACAGAGTGGATGAATTGTAATAAAGTCGATGAATTTGCCAGGACATTGAGGTATGTTCAGTTTCTGGGATATTATGTATGGAATGCTAAAAATCGCAAATGGAATCGAAGAAAGCATCCGTATGGATCAATTGGGAGGATACATTATGTCCCACCATCACTTGGTGATTGTTATTACCTAAGGATTTTACTGAATCATATTAAGGGACCAACCTGTTTTGAAGATATAAAAACAGTTGATGGACAGGTTTTTGGAACATTTAAATATGCATGTTTTGCACGGGGACTATTGGATGATGATAAGGAATATGTTATTGTTGTCAAAGAAGCTAGCACATGGTCAATCGAAGATTTCTTGAGGACTTTTTTTGTAATGTTGTTGCTGTCAAATTCGATATCTCGTCCTGGTGTTTTTTGGTCGGAAACTAAGTCCCTGTTATGTGAAGACATTCTGTATCAGCAACGAAAGATAACTGGTATTGCAGGTAATGTGATTAATTTATTAAAGTTATATACAACTACATTAAAATTATGCAATAGCTCTGTTATTGGGAAAAAACTAATACTTTTTTCAACATTTGTTTTAGATTTGGATCTTCAACAAGAAGAACTTGAAAATATCTGTCTATCTGAAATTGAAAACTTGCTACTTACCAATGGAAGTACAGTGAGAAATTTTGATGATATGCCAAGTGTTCCGGACAATTTTGGTTCATCGTCGAATAATCGATTGATAATGAAAGAATTATCATATGACAGACTAGCACTTCAAAGGGAACATGATGGTTATGTAAAGTGTTTAACTGCCGAACAGGAAAGGATATATAAAATTGTTATGGAAGCGATTGAAAAAGGTGATGGAGGTGTGTTTTTTGTATATGGTTATGGTGGAACTGGAAAGACGTTTCTTTGGAAGACATTCTCAGCTGCATTAAGATCAAAAGGTGAAGTTGTATTGAATGTTGCATACAGTGGAATTGCTTCACTTTTGCTAGATGGTGGTAGAGCTGCTCATTCAAGGTTTATAATTCTAATCAACATTAATGAGAATTCAATATGTTCGATAGAGCCTAATACTGGATTAGGTGATTTAATTAAAATAGCAACTTTGATTATTTGTGTCACACCCCGACCACGTATAACATACAAAGCGTGGCGGAAACATCGGGGAGTGTTGCAACAGAATTAATTGTTTCATAACCATGGCATACAAAGTTGTATTTTATTTATAAACAAAGGTGTTACATTGTTTCAAACAGGAAATTTAAAGAGTTCAGAACATAATTAAACATAGTCTATCTTCCTTTAAAGTCTAAGGCACAGGTCCGCCCTAGTATCATGATCAACATCCTATGGAAAAACACCTGAAAACACATGTGAAAATAGGTACGTCAGCATAAAAATGCCTGTGAGATACATAGGTTTTGTGAAAATAGGATTCATGACTTATGTTTAAGAAAAATGTTTAGTCATGAACCTTGTAATTTGCTTTGTCTTGTAAATCATTTGAAAACAATAAGATCAGATGATATGTATAAGTAAATGTCAGGTTAAATAAATAACCATGTAAAAATGTGTTTGTATAAGATAAGTTGTTTGTAAATCAATGTCTTGTAAAAAGTATGTTATTTGTATAAAATGTTCTATGTCTCAAACTGAAATGATTCAAATAACGTTACGACATGTAATACCATACAAACACTTATATATAGGAAGTACCAGCGGCGTATCCACCATGCTTGTATCATATTACACACGCATCGTTACTTAATCACTTAATCAAACCAAACCAACCAATGTAAGAAGTCTATGTTTAACCCAATTGTCAAATGTATTGAATAATATGTCAAGTGTAAATCATGTCAAATGTCTATGTCAATTATCCATGTCAAATGTCTATGTCAAATATCCATGTCAAATGTCTATGTCAAATATCCATGTCAAATGTCTTTGTGTAAAATGTCTATGTCAAAATGTCATGTATGGCAAGTGAAATGTCTCAACTAAACCATATGCACAAAAACAAAGTATTGAAGTAAAACTTGGTTTAAATCAAAGTTATGTTTTGTGTAAATGCATGCAACTATTTAATATGAACATTTATGCGGTATTGTGAAAATGCATACATCCAAGCCTGGCGACTGTGGTGATAAACCCTTTAAACAAATTAAAGGTCTATCTGTCTTATATCAACGAATTCGGTCATTCCTTTCTGTCCCCTTTCCCTGGGATGTCCGGAACGGGAGTTGTCAATTCCTATGGTACCACTACCTACTAACGAACGGCATGATCGGTGTTAATGAATGTATTGTCCCATGTAAACAAACCAAATGTCATACCAAAATGTAAGCATGTGAAAATAATGCACTAAGTATGTAATCAAATGAACATACATAGCGTGAAATGTCATGTAAAACGATGTACTAAGTAATGCACACAATGGGCACACCTAGCAGGAAATGTCATGTAAAACAATGTACTAAGTAATGCACACAATGGGCACACCTAGCAGGAAATGTCATGTAAAACAATGTACTAAGTAATGCACACAATGGGCACACCTAGCATAAGATGAAATGAAATCATGTACTATAATGTACTAACGAACATAGCATGTATATGATGTGAAAACAGGAAAGCATGAAAGTAACAAGTAGGCACATGTGTTTCACCCCAAAACAGTTTGGAAAACAGTAAAAGAGGGGTCTATGTACTCACTTGAGATTGCTCAGTTGTCTAAAGATAATCACCAAGTAATGCTATAGATCTCGGAATCAAACGGCACCTAATATAGGTAACTATGTTAATAACCGGACCTTAATCGGATGATTGGATAGAATGAGGTTTCGTAAACCAAACGAGTGTAGAGACTCGTGTCATTTGGTTTAACAAAGCCTACATGCTAAATGAAACTTAACATAATTGTTTACGACCCATTACGACCCGTTTAGGAAGCTTATGCTACTTTAACGTGTCGTGCGCGTGAAACGCGTTCGGACCGCCTAACTAGTCCTATGACAAGTGTTATATGCCTAAACATGTTACATAAACAGTTATGTGACAAAGGTTTAGGTTACATATGCTAAATTACCAATTATGTATGAAAAGGGTATTCTGGTAATTTACCTAAGGCATATAAACTACCTATCATACAACTACTTAAACGATGTGACCATAGGGTATAACCTCGGAAGGTTATTCCCTACCTACTATGGTCACCTACTGTGTTTGGTCGGATCCTAATGATCGACCAAACTGGGTCGGGTTCGAAGGCATAGGCGATTTATTAGATCGCCTACCCTACGACCCTAGACAACGTGGTAATCAGTAGGCATAGTCCCAAGGGACTATGACCATCGTGATTACAATCACGTTGCGAAGTTCAAACGAACTTCGCATTGACCATTACTGGTCAACGCTGAAAGTCAAACAAAGTTTGACTTTCTGACTCGAAAAGCAGTAAAATAAGGAAAAGAACGAAAGAATACTTACGAAGGGTCCCCGAATGCTAAACTCAATTCGAAAATCTCAGGTATGAAACTAATGTTTCAACTTAGAGTTTCTCAAATCAAAATTCTAGTGATTATGAACAAAGGGGGGTGGGGTATTTATAGTTTTCGGTGAACCGTTGAGATCGTTTCTTGGAAAAGGGGAAAAGATCTAGTCCGTACACTTGTCGGAATGTTATGGAACCACATATGCTCCTTAACTTAGTGACACATCAACTTAAAACATGTGGTTGAGGATCAATTGGTTGCAACTTGTGATAAAATGCATTTAATCTGGTCTGATAGTGGGAAGCGGCCCGCTTTAGGATCATACAAACACAATGCGGGCCGCTTGGGGCCTCTGATCTGCATACAAGTTTCAAAAATGACAGTTTAGGTCCCTGCACGTGTTTAAGGCCATTTCCGACACTTCTAAGGCCCGTAAAGCCAACTTTAAGGCCCTAAAATGATGCCTAAACATTGTGGACTTGAAACATGTTCAAAAATATGTCGGATGATGGTTCGTTTGGTCGTACGAACGCGATGTTCGCTTAATTACGACGGAATGCGCACAAGCGCGAAAAACGATCCAAATGACGCAACGAATGGATTTTTCTTAAGGCGAACACTAAAATATAATGTAGTCATGCTTTCATAAATTTTTGGATGTCCGGATGTATTCAGAACGTAAGTTATGCGCGAAAATGCAAACTTGTGCACTTATTGACACTTTTAGTCCCTGAATGATCCAAAAGTTTATTTTAGCACACCGAACCCCTCAAAGCCTATTTCTAAGCTATGTAAAGGATATTTAAGGTGTGTTTAACTTATGGTCATGTTCCGGAATGTTCGTTACAGTTCAAATTGACATACTTTCGCAGTTTGTCATATTTAGTCCCTGTAAATGAATTAACTTGTTTTTTGCCATACCAAAGCCTTCAAAATTTATTTCTAAGTTATGTAAAGGTTATTTAAGGTATGTTGAGTATATGTTGATGTTCCGGAGTATTTCTCGCATTAAACTGAGTACGTTTACGCACTAGTTTGCGTATAACTCTCCAGAAAGTGATATAGAGTTTGAAATTACATAAAAGTCAAAACATGAAAAATGTAAAACATAACAAAACAAACATTGTGATCAAATAACATTGTTTTATTGATAATAGAACTGTTCATAGTGATTACAAGCACAGTTGTTACAGTCTCCCCTACTTGTGGAAATTTCGTCCCGAAATTTATTTAGAGGAAACTCGTGGAAAAAGATGTGGATATTTCGCCTTCATTTGATCTTCGCGTTCCCAAGTAAACTCAGGTCCACGTTTAGCTTCCCAGCGAACTTTGACCAAAGGAATGCGCTTGCGTTTAAGCCACTTGACTTCACGTTCCATGATTTCCACTGGTTTCTCAACAAATTTCAGTGTTTTGCCAACACGAATTTCGTCAAGCGGTATGGAGTAATTCTCATCAGCTGTACACTTCTTGAGATTGGACACGTGAAAAGTTGGATGAACATTTCCCAGTTCAGGAGGTAACTCAAGTCTGTAGGCTACCTTTCCGATTCTTTCGACGATCTTGAATGGTCCAACGTATCTAGGTGCAAGTTTTCCTTTCTTTCCAAATCTGATCACACCTTTCCAAGGTGAGACCTTAAGTAATACTCGATCACCGACTTGAAATTCCAAGGCTTTGCGTTTTGGGTCCGCGTAAATCTTCTGACGGTTTCTAGCTGCCTGAAGGTTATCACGAACTTTCTTGACCTTGTCAGTTGTCTCTAAAATGAGGGCAGGTCCAGTAAGTTGAGCCTCGCCAATCTCATTCCAGCAGACTGGTGAACGACATTTTCGACCATAGAGAGCTTCGAAAGGAGCCATTTTGATGCTAGTGTGATAACTGTTGTTGTAGGAGAATTCAATCAATTTAAGATGTGAATCCCAGCTACCACCAAAATCGATCACACAAGCTCTAAGCATATCCTCCAGAGTCTGGATTGTTCTCTCAGATTGACCATCCGTTTGTGGATGATAAGCTGTGCTCAGATTAAGTTGGGTCCCCATGGCAGATTGCATGGTTCTCCAAAAATGAGAAGTGAAACGAGCATCTCTGTCAGAAATGATGTTCAAAGGAACACCATGTCGAGCCACAATTTCATCTACATAGATTTGAGCAAGTCTGTCAGTAGGAAAATCCTCGCGGATTGGCAAGAAATGTGCTGACTTTGTAAGACGATCAACGACTACCCAGATGGCATCATGACCCTTCTTTGTGCGTGGAAGTTTGGTAACAAGATCCATAGTAATGTTTTCCCATTTCCAAACTGGGATCTCTGGTTGCTCCAATAATCCAGAAGGACGCTGATGTTCAGCCTTAACCTTAAGACAAGTAAGGCATTTGGATACGTATAAGGCAATGTCTTTCTTCATACCAGGCCACCAATAGTGAATACGAAGATCCTTATACATTTTATCTGAGCCCGGATGAATAGAATAACGAGACTTATGGGCTTCATCCATAAGCAAGGTACGAAGATCATCCTGGCTTGGGACCCACAAACGGTCCATGAAGTAATATGATCCATTGTCCTTCAGTTCCAGAGCAGGTGTTATGTGATAGGGAAATTCCTTATCCATCAATCCTTGTGAAACACAAGATTGTTGAGCTTGAGCAATGTGTGCTTGAATATCGGATCGAGCTTGAATAACAGACTGAACACGTACACAATGAAGCTTAGTACGTTCCTTACGACTCAATGCATCAGCTACGACATTCGCCTTACCAGGATGGTAGCGAATTTCGCAATCATAGTCGTTTAAGAGTTCAACCCAACGTCGCTGTCTCATGTTGAGTTCTTTCTGGTTGAAGATATGCTGAAGACTTTTGTGGTCTGTGAAAACCACACATTTTGTACCATACAAATAGTGTCTCCAGATCTTTAGAGCAAAGACAACTGCACCCAACTCAAGATCATGAGTGGTGTAGTTCTTCTCATGTATCTTCAACTGCCTCGATGCATAAGCTATGACTTTGTTCCTTTGCATAAGAACACAGCCAAGACCCAATTTCGATGCATCACAATACACAACAAAATCATCATCACCCTCAGGCAATGATAGAACAGGCGCATCGCAAAGCTTCTGTTTCAAGTGTTGAAAAGCTTCCTCTTGTTTGTATCCCCAATAAAAGGGCATTTTCTTCTGAGTTAGAGCAGTTAGAGGAACTGCAATCTTAGAGAAATTCTCAATGAAGCGGCGATAATAACCCGCTAGACCAAGAAAAGAACGAACTTCAGTAGGAGTAGTAGGTGTATCCCAATCCTTGATCGCACTGATCTTGGAGGGATCTACATGAATACCTCGTTCGTTGATAACATGCCCCAAAAATTGAACTTCTTTAAGCCAAAATTCGCACTTGGAGAATTTTGCGAAAAGTTGTTCTTTCTTTAGGAGTTCTAGGGTAAGACGAAGATGTTGCTCGTGGTCAGCTCGCGTCTTAGAGTAAATCAAGATATCGTCAATAAAAACAATGACGAACTGATCCAAATAAGGTTTGCAGACCCTATTCATTAAGTCCATGAAAACAGCAGGAGCATTAGTCAAACCGAATGGCATGACTGTGAATTCGTAATGTCCATAACGAGTACGGAACGCTGTCTTCGGAATGTCTTCTTCTTGCACCCGAAGTTGATGATATCCGGAACGCAGATCAATCTTCGAAAAATAAGAAGCGCCTTGTAACTGATCAAAGAGGTCGTCTATGCGAGGTAGAGGATATCGATTCTTGATGGTAAGCTTGTTAAGCTCACGATAATCGATACACATCCTAAAGGATCCATCCTTCTTTTTGACAAAAAGAACGGGAGCACCCCAAGGTGAAAAACTGGGACGGATAAAGCCTTTGTCAGAGAGCTCCTGAAGCTGTTTGGACAACTCTTGCATCTCAGACGGTGCAAGACGATATGGAGCTCTGGCAACGGGATTTGCACCAGGTACGAGATCAATGCGGAACTCGACTTGGCGTGCTGGAGGTAGACCAGGTAAATCTTCAGGAAACACTTCAGAATAATCCCGAACGACAGGAATATCTGAAATAGACTTACCCTTGCCTTTATCTTCTGTAACATGTGCTAAGAAAGCCACATAGATCTTCTGCAGATACTTCCGAGCTTTAAAACAAGACATGAGTTTGAGACCACCGGTAGGCTTCTCACCTTGAACCTGCAGGATCTCGCCTGTCGAAAGCGGCACACGAACAATCTTCTTAGAACAAATTATCTCTGCGTGATGCTTGGATAACCAATCCATTCCCACAATGACGTCGAAGCTTCCAAGTTGCATAGGCGTGAGGTCGATTGGAAAAAGATGATCGTTAAGATTCAACTGACAGTTGCGAAGAACAGAATCAAGAACAATGGGTTCACCACTAGCAACTTCTACTGTCAAAGATTTGCCTAGTTTCGTTCTAGACACTCGAAGCATTGGTTCAAAGGACAAAGACACGAAACTCTTATCGGCACCAGAATCGAAAAGAACAGATGCAGGCTGATTATTAATAAAGAACGTACCGTTCACCACATTATCGTCAGCCTGTGCCTCTTGGGCATTCATGTTAAAAACTCGGCCTCGAGCCGGAGCCGGATTCTGGTTCTGGTTCTGGATCTGGTTCTGGTTTGCCAGTCTTGGGCACCGATTCCTGTAGTGGGTCAGATCCCCACAATTGTAACAAGCACCTGGTGGGTATTGTGGTCTTGCAGCTTGACCCTGTTGCTGAGCAACTTGTTGAGCCGGGTTCTGAACCGCGAGATTCTGAGCAGATCGACAAACATTGGCGAGATGGCCTGATTTCCCACAGTTAGTACAGAAACGGCATGGAAATTGCGGCTGGTGGTGACTGTTGCATCTATTGCACAAAGGTGCATTCCCTGTATAGGGTTTCTTTGCTGGAAGCTGTGCGGGTTGGTTGAGAGCTGCCTGATTAGCTTGGGCAGTGATAGCAAAATTTTGGGAAGCCTTACGCTTCCTTGACCTCTTCGAAGAACCAGAGTTCTTTCCATTCAAGTTTTGACCTTTCTTGCTATCTTCCTTGTCAGCCGACTGCTTCTTGCCCTTGTCACCCTTCCTGTGTAACTTGTTCTTCCGGACCTGCGACTCAGTCAATGTCGCTGATAACTCGATCGCCTGACGGAGTGTGGCAGGTTCACTACCAGTAAGAATGTCTTGTACCGAGTCAGGTAGGCCGTCGATGTATCTTTCGATAGCCTTGTCAAGTGGGGTAACCATAGTCGGGCAAAGCAAACTTAACTCTTCAAACCGATCAGTATAAGCCCTATGCTCACCACTATCTTGCTTCAGCTCATCAAACTCCTTCTCCAACGCTCGTTGCTCATGACGAGGACAGAATTCCCTCATCATAAGGGCTCTAAGTTCAGCCCATGTCTGTGCGAGAGCAACTTCTGCACCTTGGTCCCTCATAACCCCGTTCCACCATGTCAAAGCCCTCTTCTGAAATACGCTCGAAGCAAACTCGACCTTGCGATTTTCGAGACACTGCACGTGGCGAAAAGTATTCTCTATGCTCTCAAACCACTGAAGAAGCCCAGTTGCCCCTTCAGAACCACTAAACTTGAGTGGTTTAGCCTGATTAAAATCCTTGTATTTGCACGGACCATTGTTGTTGTTGTTGGCTTGTTGCCATTGAGCAAAGAGATTTGGGAATTGAGCAGCCATCTGCTGCGCAATAATTTCTGCCAGCTCGGCAGTAGCTATCTGGTTCTCGCGTCGAGGAGGCATTCTAAAAGAGGAAAACATGAAAAGAACCGAGTGAGATGATTGGATGAAAAGAATGAGATGATAAAAACAAGAATTGCAAACAGCAAAGATGGTGGTCATTCGTCCGTATCACAAAGCAAACAAACGACTCACAGTGACTAATCAAAGTAAATGGGTCAAAAATAATGTATAATGAAGACATGCTCGCCTATAAGTGAACACTCATTCCAAGAATTCCCAGGTAAGCACAACTGGTCTCGCGTCTGGTTGAGATGTATACGAAGTGCTTGCCTAGACAGAAAACCCAGAATACAGGCATTCACCCTTCCAGTTTGCACATGTTCACATTATTTAAAACCCAAAACGTTTGACGGGATTTTTGAAAATTAGAAGGCACAAGGCCAAAAACCAAACTTGAAAAGGGTTCAAAACCATATAACAGAGGGTTCAAAACCTTACAATTGAGGGTTCAAAACCTTGTAATAAATCATTCAAAAACAGATGATTGTTTTTCAAAAATCGATTCAGAAAATTTGGTTCCTTGTTTTGTTAATCACCTAAGGATAGGTGATGTACATGTTTTAAGATCTAAACACAAGATAACTCGTGTTAGGTTCCTAGAAAAGTTATAGTCTAGGTCAAAGCATTACTAATAACCTAATTCCCTACAACCATTGGCTCTGATACCAACTCTTCTGTCACACCCCGACCACGTATAACATACAAAGCGTGGCGGAAACATCGGGGAGTGTTGCAACAGAATTAATTGTTTCATAACCATGGCATACAAAGTTGTATTTTATTTATAAACAAAGGTGTTACATTGTTTCAAACAGGAAATTTAAAGAGTTCAGAACATAATTAAACATAGTCTATCTTCCTTTAAAGTCTAAGGCACAGGTCCGCCCTAGTATCATGATCAACATCCTATGGAAAAACACCTGAAAACACATGTGAAAATAGGTACGTCAGCATAAAAATGCCTGTGAGATACATAGGTTTTGTGAAAATAGGATTCATGACTTATGTTTAAGAAAAATGTTTAGTCATGAACCTTGTAATTTGCTTTGTCTTGTAAATCATTTGAAAACAATAAGATCAGATGATATGTATAAGTAAATGTCAGGTTAAATAAATAACCATGTAAAAATGTGTTTGTATAAGATAAGTTGTTTGTAAATCAATGTCTTGTAAAAAGTATGTTATTTGTATAAAATGTTCTATGTCTCAAACTGAAATGATTCAAATAACGTTACGACATGTAATACCATACAAACACTTATATATAGGAAGTACCAGCGGCGTATCCACCATGCTTGTATCATATTACACACGCATCGTTACTTAATCACTTAATCAAACCAAACCAACCAATGTAAGAAGTCTATGTTTAACCCAATTGTCAAATGTATTGAATAATATGTCAAGTGTAAATCATGTCAAATGTCTATGTCAATTATCCATGTCAAATGTCTATGTCAAATATCCATGTCAAATGTCTATGTCAAATATCCATGTCAAATGTCTTTGTGTAAAATGTCTATGTCAAAATGTCATGTATGGCAAGTGAAATGTCTCAACTAAACCATATGCACAAAAACAAAGTATTGAAGTAAAACTTGGTTTAAATCAAAGTTATGTTTTGTGTAAATGCATGCAACTATTTAATATGAACATTTATGCGGTATTGTGAAAATGCATACATCCAAGCCTGGCGACTGTGGTGATAAACCCTTTAAACAAATTAAAGGTCTATCTGTCTTATATCAACGAATTCGGTCATTCCTTTCTGTCCCCTTTCCCTGGGATGTCCGGAACGGGAGTTGTCAATTCCTATGGTACCACTACCTACTAACGAACGGCATGATCGGTGTTAATGAATGTATTGTCCCATGTAAACAAACCAAATGTCATACCAAAATGTAAGCATGTGAAAATAATGCACTAAGTATGTAATCAAATGAACATACATAGCGTGAAATGTCATGTAAAACGATGTACTAAGTAATGCACACAATGGGCACACCTAGCAGGAAATGTCATGTAAAACAATGTACTAAGTAATGCACACAATGGGCACACCTAGCAGGAAATGTCATGTAAAACAATGTACTAAGTAATGCACACAATGGGCACACCTAGCATAAGATGAAATGAAATCATGTACTATAATGTACTAACGAACATAGCATGTATATGATGTGAAAACAGGAAAGCATGAAAGTAACAAGTAGGCACATGTGTTTCACCCCAAAACAGTTTGGAAAACAGTAAAAGAGGGGTCTATGTACTCACTTGAGATTGCTCAGTTGTCTAAAGATAATCACCAAGTAATGCTATAGATCTCGGAATCAAACGGCACCTAATATAGGTAACTATGTTAATA
>JARYGA010061424.1:25200-54724 GCA_030545235.1 Helianthus tuberosus
ACCGGACCTTAATCGGATGATTGGATAGAATGAGGTTTCGTAAACCAAACGAGTGTAGAGACTCGTGTCATTTGGTTTAACAAAGCCTACATGCTAAATGAAACTTAACATAATTGTTTACGACCCATTACGACCCGTTTAGGAAGCTTATGCTACTTTAACGTGTCGTGCGCGTGAAACGCGTTCGGACCGCCTAACTAGTCCTATGACAAGTGTTATATGCCTAAACATGTTACATAAACAGTTATGTGACAAAGGTTTAGGTTACATATGCTAAATTACCAATTATGTATGAAAAGGGTATTCTGGTAATTTACCTAAGGCATATAAACTACCTATCATACAACTACTTAAACGATGTGACCATAGGGTATAACCTCGGAAGGTTATTCCCTACCTACTATGGTCACCTACTGTGTTTGGTCGGATCCTAATGATCGACCAAACTGGGTCGGGTTCGAAGGCATAGGCGATTTATTAGATCGCCTACCCTACGACCCTAGACAACGTGGTAATCAGTAGGCATAGTCCCAAGGGACTATGACCATCGTGATTACAATCACGTTGCGAAGTTCAAACGAACTTCGCATTGACCATTACTGGTCAACGCTGAAAGTCAAACAAAGTTTGACTTTCTGACTCGAAAAGCAGTAAAATAAGGAAAAGAACGAAAGAATACTTACGAAGGGTCCCCGAATGCTAAACTCAATTCGAAAATCTCAGGTATGAAACTAATGTTTCAACTTAGAGTTTCTCAAATCAAATTTCTAGTGATTATGAACAAAGGGGGGTGGGGTATTTATAGTTTTCGGTGAACCGTTGAGATCGTTTCTTGGAAAAGGGGAAAAGATCTAGTCCGTACACTTGTCGGAATGTTATGGAACCACATATGCTCCTTAACTTAGTGACACATCAACTTAAAACATGTGGTTGAGGATCAATTGGTTGCAACTTGTGATAAAATGCATTTAATCTGGTCTGATAGTGGGAAGCGGCCCGCTTTAGGATCATACAAACACAATGCGGGCCGCTTGGGGCCTCTGATCTGCATACAAGTTTCAAAAATGACAGTTTAGGTCCCTGCACGTGTTTAAGGCCATTTCCGACACTTCTAAGGCCCGTAAAGCCAACTTTAAGGCCCTAAAATGATGCCTAAACATTGTGGACTTGAAACATGTTCAAAAATATGTCGGATGATGGTTCGTTTGGTCGTACGAACGCGATGTTCGCTTAATTACGACGGAATGCGCACAAGCGCGAAAAACGATCCAAATGACGCAACGAATGGATTTTTCTTAAGGCGAACACTAAAATATAATGTAGTCATGATTTCATAAATTTTTGGATGTCCGGATGTATTCAGAACGTAAGTTATGCGCGAAAATGCAAACTTGTGCACTTATTGACACTTTTAGTCCCTGAATGATCCAAAAGTTTATTTTAGCACACCGAACCCCTCAAAGCCTATTTCTAAGCTATGTAAAGGATATTTAAGGTGTGTTTAACTTATGGTCATGTTCCGGAATGTTCGTTACAGTTCAAATTGACATACTTTCGCAGTTTGTCATATTTAGTCCTTGTAAACGAATTAACTTGTTTTTTGCCATACCAAAGCCTTCAAAACTTATTTCTAAGTTATGTAAAGGTTATTTAAGGTATGTTGAGTATATGTTGATGTTCCGGAGTATTTCTCGCATTAAACTGAGTACGTTTACGCACTAGTTTGCGTATAACTCTCCAGAAAGTGATATAGAGTTTGAAATTACATAAAAGTCAAAACATGAAAAATGTAAAACATAACAAAACAAACATTGTGATCAAATAACATTGTTTTATTGATAATAGAACTGTTCATAGTGATTACAAGCACAGTTGTTACAATTTGGGATGAAGCACCTATGACTCACAAGCATTGTTTCGAGGCTCTTGATAGAGCAATGAGAGACATATCACGTTCCAGTCAACCGAACATGGAATCCAATCCGTTTGGGGGAAAGGTCATTCTATTTGGTGGTGATTTTAGACAAATTCTTCCGGTCATCCCTAAAGGTACCAGAACAATGATAGTCAATGCTTATTTGAATTCTTCTTATATATGGCGATACTGTCAAGTACTAAAGCTAAATGAGAATATGAGATTAAGAGTTGGTTGTCGGGAAGCATATTTGAAAGAAATAAAGGAATTTGGAGAATGGATTTTAAAGCTTGGTGATGGTCTGCTTGGTGAAGAAAATGATGGTGAGATAGATATTGAAATACCAGATGATTTACTTATTCATGACCAAGTCAATCCTATTTCTTCTGTCATTTCATTTATATATCCAGACATGAATAAGTTTTTGTGGGATTTAACGTATTTCCAACAAAGAGCGATTCTTGCTCAACTAATGAAGTAGTGGATTCAATAAATAAAGAGTTATTAGAGAGTCTGCCTGGTGAAGAAAAGGTTTATTTTAGTTCAGATAGTTTATGCCAATCTGAGGAAGAATCAGAGCTTAATATGGCATTGTTTCCTCCTGATGTGTTAAACAATCTTCGTTTATCTGGTTTACCTAACCATAAATTAGTACTGAAACTTGGTGCTCCAGTGATGTTACTCAGAAACATTGATCAGGCAAATGGATTGTGTAACGGTACACGTTTACAAGTCACGAGGCTCGGAAAAGTTGTGATTGAAGCAAAAATTATCACAGGGACTAATATAGGTCATCATACTTTGATTTCAAGACTGAAGATGACACCTTCTGATAAAAGAATACCAGTGAAGATTTCTCGAAGACAATTCCCACTTTCACTGTGTTTTGCTATGACAATAAATAAAAGTCAAGGACAATCATTGGAGCGTGTTGGTTTATATCTTCCAAGTCCAGTGTTTAGTCATGGCCAGCTCTATGTTGCTGTATCTAGAGTAAAAAGTAGGAAGGGGTTGAAAGTTTTGATTTGTGATAAAGACAAACGAGTCTATACAACCAGTACTAATGTGGTTTACAAAGAAGTTTTACAAAATCTATGATGATACTAAACATCTGTCAACCTGGCAACGTCTGTTGGGTATAATGGAGGAACTGTTGTTAGGAAATGTTTGTTGGAAAGCAATACAACTTTTTGAAAGCATCTGATACTTGCTTTGCATTAAGCCTATCCTGAGAACACATGCTGTGAAAATTGTTTATATCTAGCATTGTAGTAACAAGTTTGCAGCTCTCATTTTTAATGAGAGTACTAAATTCTTTGTTAATAACATAATTCTCTTAACATCTGTTTACTAACCTTTGTAATTTCTGTTGACTGACCTTTTTAACATGGGTTTACTAACATCTGATACTTACTATCTATCCATCTGGCAAGCTCTGTTGGAGATAATGGATGACAGTTTTTAGGAAAGTCTGTTGGAAAGCAACAACGGTTTTTAATAGTTAATAGACAACAGTGGTTTGCTATCAACATAATGGAATTGCTGTTGAATAAACATATTGACCATTAGTTTATATCAATTTTGTAAGTCTGCACTAATTATTTTTTTACTCTCTGTCAATATGTGTTATGCATGGTTTTCTAAGAAACGACCCGTGTTTGCACACGGGTCTTACCGCTAGTACATATAATAAAGGAAATCAGATGTGGGACACATGGCACTCTGTGAGATGATCTCTACAGGATTTTCCCGCCAAAAATATTTTTTTTCTCATTTATCCCTACATTATTTATCGAATTTAAATAATTATAATAAGTTATTAAGTTAAAGATCATATGTTATTTGATAAGATTGTTTTATTACGTGATTTAAAAAGAAAATATTAACTTGAAGATAATAACATGTATATGATAAGTTTGTTTTATTTACGTTGAAGATGACTACGGATATATGATTTATTAAGAAGTCATATATAAGTATTCTATTTTTAGCACCTTTTGTAAGTTATATTTTCTAATATATATACACACACAATATCTTAGAACCCGGTATTATATGAGTTGAATAAATGTAAATTTATATACTAAGTAACAAAATAGTTACATTTTTTAAAAGTCTATGTATTGCAAGGATTGAATAAACACATTTATTACACGGGTTGAATAAATACAATTTAAATGATTAACATATACAAGCATTAAGATATGTTTTAAAAAAAATGAACTTAGATGTACCATTTACTTATTATAACATTTTACTTTTTTTATTGTTAAGTTAGAAACTTGTGTATTACACGTGTTATAATATTTTACTATGTTCTATATATCTATTATTGGATTAGAAACTTGTGTATTACCTTGGGTTGGATTAATGAAATACTAAATGGTTATTAATAAGAAGAAATAAAAATACGTAAGAAAAGAAATATTAAATAAATAAGAGATCAAAGGATATAATGATTTAATATTATTATTTTATAGGAAAGAGAAGCGGGATAACATGATTCAATATTAATCTATACATATAATAAAAGAAACCTATTATACGATAGGTGTCATGTTCTGAGGCCATGCCCATTTCTTTTACTCGCTCATTTTTTCAGACCCATTTAGGAAAAACCACACGTTTAATGAACCCGACCCATTATCTTATCACCAAAATCGTGTACCTACTTTCTCCACTGCTTTCCTTCCTCATCCTCCAAAACCCTAATGGCGATTTTAACAAAAACCTTCCTCCGTTTCTATTTATACCAGCAAATAAATCTTGTGGTGGATTAAACAACAGCTTGGTAAGTGCTAATTTGTCAATTCCTAAAACTCCATCACAAACCCTAATGGCGAAACCAAAGATGTGAAGTAAACTCCTCAAAATCCAGTTTTCTACTCCATATTCCACCATTAATGCATTCCCTAAGGTTTCGCAAGCCATTAGTTTTGTTTTGTTTATGTTTTTTGCATTCTATTGTAATAATTTTAAACCACTATGATCAGATTTCTATTTCTAGGGGCAGTTCACGTTCATCTAAATTTCGATTTCATCAGATGGCACGCTGTACAGGTAACTGATTCTAACCTTTAGCTTTGTATGCCTTTCTAGGATTAATGTTTCAATTTTAGGGTTCATGCAAGAATCACTACTATTTTATAGAACACTATTAGGTTTTTACGGATTTGGGTAAACAAATCTTAGCTGATTTACTTTACTAATATACTTTCAAACTGATGCGGATTAAAAGTATTTAGACCAGATCTTGATTATGTGAAGAAGACAAATAGGTGAGTATCCCTGACTTTCAGATTGAATACCATATTTATTTGTTTGCTAATTTATTTATTGTGTATGTATATGGTTGGGATTTTGAATTTTAATCTTTATTGATGTTCCCTGTATGTATTCTGCATAATTTTTTGTTTTGTACAGATATTATTCACTTTTTATCTTAAACAAGTTCTTAGTTTTGTCTGAATAAGACTGAATAGCCGCCCTAAAAAACCATAGCTTGGACCGACATGCTTGCAGGTTAGTTGCTTTTTGGTAGCTTTGTTTTGAAATCCTTTAATGAAAGTTGCAGGTCAAACAGTCCTTTTTTAATCAATTTGAATGAAAGTTTCATTGATTGAAGATTCTATCAATGATCACTATAATGGATCACGCACCGCTAACTTAAATGTCTATTACGTTTTTCTCTCTTGGTTCATAAAAAAAGTCAACGTTGGACTTCTGCCATTTGATCATCCCAATTGTTGCCTCTAAAATGCATTTGCAAATTTTAAATAAGTTCAATGAAAATAAATTATTTTGACTTGTGACTAATGAAGATGTTAGAAGCATCAAACATGAGATTGAGATAATGACAAGGTTATCCGGGCATCCGAATGTTGTTGATCTCAAAGCAGTTTCTGAGGAAGAGGGTTGTGTTCATTTGGTTATGGAGTTGTGTGTAGGTGGAGAACTTTTTAATCAGTTGGAACATCAGGGGGGTTTTCTATTAGCAACCAAAGCTTCCTCTTCGCATATAAAGTTGGCTGATTTTGGTATTACTACTTACATCAAGCGAGGTATGTACTAAACTCTCATCTAATTTATTATGTTTTTGTTGTAAAATCTTGAATTTAGGATATTGTATTCTATGTTGTTTAGTGTGGTGGAAATTGTTATGAGCAACAGGAAACAATAAATTTAGTAATTTACTCTCTTAAAGTTTTGTCGTTTTTCTTCTTTTGCATGAAAATCTCCATATGAGCCTATGCCCTTTTAGTCTTTTATTCACTTGTGAAAACAGACAAAAGCAATATTAAGATGCCAAATAGCAGCGATGCTTGATTTTCTATTTATGAGTTGTGCATTTGGACTTATTTGTGGAGGAGTTGGTTGGGCTTAAATCTTATACTAGTTGGCTAAAACAGGTCAAGGTTACATGGAATTGTTGGGAGTCCATTTTATATAGCTCCAGAGGTGCTTATGGGCGGTTACAACCAGGCAGCCGATGTTTGGAGTGTGGGTGTCATTTTGTAAGATGTTAGATGAAGTAGTTATTACTACGAGGCGTATCATAGATAGATAGATCATCCCAATAGTTTGAATCTTAATGAAATCTGAGTTATTTTTTTGTATAATTTTCTGTATTTTTAACTATCCATTGGTGTACAAGGAAATATTACTGAAATTTGAATTATTTTTTGATTTTTTTCTATTCTATGCATTTTTTAGTTTATTTTATTAATATTGAATAATATTTCATTTTATTTTTATTAAATTCGAACAAATTTAAAGTATTTTTATTTGTTAAACCGCGTGTATACGCGGGCTCTAACCTAGTATTTAATATATGAGAGATTCACTTGTTTTATTTATTTGTAAACTATAATGTAACACACGTAAAATAACAAAAATACAACATATGACTAACTCTTTTGTAGGTGACTAGTAGAAAACCCGCGTGATGCAGCGGGGGCGACACTTTGTATTGCGGTAATGGTTTCTTATCCTATAATAATTGTTGTAGCATCATTGTGGTAGATATAACGTTACACATTATCATCAGAAGTGCCTAGATCAATAACTTGACTCCATATGCATTCAGATAGCCTTTTTTTATCTTTCTTTGAGTTTCAAACATCTGATCCTTAAAAAAGGTGCAAAATTTGAATACACAAGTTAAAAGAAAATTAAATAGATATTAATATTACCTCTTCACTGAATTCACGTTAAAGATCAAACTTGTATGAACTAAACATCGCACCATAACAAATGATCTAAGACTATTATCGCCATCATCCTGCAATAAAACACATACAATATACCACATAACATACGAAACGTGTTAATATAAAAGCTATACAAAAAAAAACTTAACCTTAAAAAAAGTACAACCTTAGACGCAACCTTAGACGATTGTACGGCTATTGGTTTGTTCATATCAGTATGTTCTTCATCGAAATGAATCTGCAAAAAGAAAAAAAGTTAAGATTTACATAGGAGTAAAATAAAATCATATGTGCATTCGTGTTCATGAAAACATGTTAATATGTTAGATTTATATATATACTATCAAGTTCTAAATAAAATATGTTAAATGTACCAATTAACACAATGATCCAAACAACACATAAACTATATTATCATAACTCGAATATATAAAAAAGGTATACTTAGTAAAACATAAACTAACAAAGAACTAACCTTAGAAACTTCAACCTTTGAAGTTATATTTGGATACATGCGGTGTGTATTGCTATGTATTTAACGGATAAACTCTAGTCGTGCACTTTAGGGTTTAAATTTTAAGAGTTTTTCACCCCTTTAAATTAGGAAGATTTGTTGATATTTGACTAAAGTGTAAAAACATGTTCAATCAATTAGTTTTTAATTTTTTATCGTGCTTTTATTTTTTTATTTTGTTAAACTTGTTAAACATGTTTAAGCAATTAGTTTTAATTTTTTTTACCGTACTTTTATCTTTTATTTTGTTAAACTTGTTAAAAATAATCCCTTTAAATTAGGAAGTTTTGTTGATTAAAACACATGGTTAAAATCTTAGTTAAACTTGTCAACAAGAAACCCCTTTAAATTGGGAAGTTTAGTTGATTAAAGTAGTTGACAAGTTTAACTAAGATTTTAACCATGTGTTTTAATCAACAAAACTTCCTAATTTAAAGGGATTCTTTTTAACAAGTTTAACAAAATAAAAGATAAAAGTACGGTAAAAAAATTAAAACTAATTGCTTAACCATGTTTAACAAGTTTAACAAATAAGAAAAATAAAAGCACGATAAAAAATTAAAAACTAATTGATTGAACATGTTTTTACACTTTAGTCAAATATCAACAAATCTTCCTAATTTAAAGGGGTGAAAAACTCTTAAAATTTAAACCCTAAAGTGCACGACTAGAGTTTATCCGTTAAATACATAGCAATACACACCTATATTTCATTTGCTAAATCATTTAGGCATGTATCCAAATATAACTTCAAAGGTTGAAGTTTCTAAGGTTAGTTCTTTGTTAGTTTATGTTTTACTAAGTACACCTTTTTTATATATTCGAGTTATGATAATATAGTTTATGTGTTGTTTGGATCATTGTGTTAATTGGTACATTTAACATATTTTCTTACATGTATATTCATAATTTTTTCTCTCAAATGGTGAGTGCGTATTTATGATAAAAAAATATTGGTTAATAATAATTATGATAACAGCGTTACTATCAACACACTAATAATTATGATAATAAAAAACAGTTACATAATAATACGTTTGATATTAACTTATATGCCTCATATCCATACACCAATGTAATTGCTAGAAAGATATTTATAAAATTGCACTTCCAATTGGACATCTATGAAAATTTTATTCGGATCATCCCATTTTTTCACCACCTTCTTTATGTTTAATTTAAGTTAAATTGCTACAAAAGTTGATATTGACCAAGACACTTCTACCACTCTTTTTCCGACTATATTAGTTGTTATTTTCTTCTTTAATCACTTGTACAGTAAAACATCATTAACTTGTACCTTTTAATCTGTGTGTCGATATTGAACAAGAGTACTACCGAAACGTCGACAAAAATGTGTAGGTTGTCATGCTATCTTTGGATTTTTTTTAAAACATTATAGTTTATAAGATATGTCAAGAATACGTAAAAAAATTATGAGTTTGTTGTGCAGAAGGAAAAGTGTAACTAATTATCTATAATTTTATTAAAAGTCGGGGATTTAAGTGTAATAAGTTTAGGGGGTTAAAAAATAAATAGTGTTTAAAAGACCAAATTACCCTCATTTTAGGGGTCTATCTATAAATAAAGGGGGGGAAGTTCTTATTTTTTGGGTATCTTAAAATGCCCCTCTCTCATGCATTATAATATAGTATAGATAAGGAAAAAACTTTTTTATCTAACATTTTTTTTGGGGTAAAGGGTTACCTCGGTGAATATTATAACCAATAAAAACCAAGTGAGAAGCAGAAATACTCCTCAGTTCTCACGTATGACATGCCATACGAGAGTAAGCACGCGCTCAAAAGCGCAACAACAAAGAAAAACACCAAAACAAACAAAACCCCTACACTAACAAACCAACGTTACAAAACTTAGCCGCTATCATCATCTGCGACCAACAACCCTCTAGGGAGCATCAACTGTTGCAAAACTCGCTCCGTCTGAGTAGAAGTCTTGAAACGAATCGTGTGAAGCTTCATCCGAACCGTGCTACGAATCACCTCCACAAGTTGATTCTTATTTCTTTTCCGACTAGTAAAGAGTCTCATGTTCCTCTCTTCCCAGACAAAATACGCTGAAGCACTCACCACCAACTTGGAAATAACATGAGTGGTTGACTTGTAGTTTGCTATACCCACCAAGTACTCAAAAATATCGGACCAATTATTCCGGATTGTAGCCATACCTGCTAGGACTTTGACATCATTCCACACTTGAGCCGTATGCTCACATTCAAAGAATAAGTGGTCATGCGAATCAAGTCCCGAAGTACACAACGAGCAACATAACAGATTAAGGTTCGTATTACCCGAAGAATTCCATCTACTCATAATATCCTGAGTTTTCAATTTCTTGTTCACGATCAGCCACATAAGAAAAGAATGTTTTGGAATGGATTGAGGAAACCAAATGACATTTGCCCATTGAACATCACTTTGCTCTCGCCGAAGATTATCTCAAGCCGCTGATGTAGTAAAATCCATAAGACTCCCTTGTCTCGTCCTCCACATTATCTGGTCTTTACGAGTACAATGAACATCAACTTCTTGAATATTTTGTAACACTGGAAATTGAGTGAACCAATCTAATGGCCATCGCCATTCTCCTTGAACAAATATATCTGCCAACTTTGTAGTCATGTTGAATCCCGCATTAGCAATTAACCTAGGGGTAATAATGGAAATTAACGGACAAATATCATTCCACATATCAAACCACACCATCGTGTCTTTACCATCTCCAACTTTAGTCCAAATATAATTGCGAATACTAGGTCTTAGCTGAAGCATTTTCCTCCAGCTCCAAGTAATATTGCTCTTTATCGGAACGTCCCAAAAGCTTCTATCTCAGATGCAGTAAGAATGGATCCATTTGACCCATAGTGACTCTCGATGAGTAATGAGGCTCCAAGTATGCACAACCATCAAAGCGATATTCATATCTTCCACTCTCCGAATGCCCAACCCACCTTCACGTTTTGGCAAACAAACGACTTTCCATCTCACCTTCGCTTTCCCTCTAATACTATTCCCCTGCTACCACAAAAACCTCCTCATCCTGTCTTCAAGCTCATAAATAATACATTTGGGTAAATTGAAAACCGAAGCCCAGTATATATGCATGGAGGCTAGAACCGAGCGAATGAGTTGCAATCTACCGGCTAAAGACAAACACTTAGCTTTCCAGTCATTGATCCTCGCATCCATACTCTCCACGAGTTGTTTACAATCTTTGTATTTCAACCGAAAAGATATCAGAGGCACGCCCAAGTATCGAACAGGAAGGACCCCTTCCTCAAACGACATGATACTAAGAATACGCGCTTTCACCTGATCCGTAACATTACCAAAGAACACTGTACTCTTTGTCATGCTTGGAACTAGACCCGACATTGTCCTAAAAACGTCTAAAGCACCCATAATAACTCTAGCAGATTTATGGTATGCTATACATCACGTTATACATGTATACATTATTAATGTGTTTTCTAAGTTAATTTTTTAAAAACTTTTAGTTATTTCTTATAATTTGTACCCCCGATAATGTTTATACTAACACAAAACATGATACCCAAAACAATAAATTCTGTAGAATTATCATAGATTAAATGTTGTAGAATTATCATAGATTAAATATGATACCCAAAACAATAAATTCTAACAAGATATCATTATCGAATAATAATATTTAAGAGTACCTTAACTAAATCTATTTATATTTAATAAATCTTTTAAATAAAGTTTATCCTCATCGTTTAAAAAAGGTTTACTGTTATAAAACAAGATATACAATTTCCCCAATAACTGCCTTGGCAGTTAATATCTTATAACTGCTTTGGCAGTTAACACATGTATGAATGATATATTCTTGCATGTTGTTATGGATATATGAGTTCTTCCAGAAGATTCAATACAATCACTTGCAATCTAGTACAATTTCCATTAGTTTTTATCACGTTATCAGCACGAGTTGCTCTCCACTAACAAATCTGCAGTTGTTTCACGCCAGTGACCACATCACAGAATCATCCATACTTGATTTGCAATTCAAAACATTTTCCATTCATCGCATCCTGGTACACACCATCATATCTCACACTGTATTATGTTTTCCTCTTATTTTTATTATAGTATACATATGTGTATCCAAAGAAAAATCAAAGATTTCAAATTTACTTGTACCAAGAAAAGATTTTTTTTTTCTTTCTTCTGCTACTTCGGTGGTATGCCAACAACTTTTTAACAATATTTTCAAATTGGATATTTTTGTTTTTCAACTTGACCCTTTGGAACACAAGAAGTAGGTTTTTCCTTTGGACTTTAGAAAACAATAGGATATTTCTTGGATTCGTACTTACAGAACAAATATTAAGAATCGATACAAAAATTAAAGAATCGATATACAACTGTAACACCCCGAAAATATAAATCTTTTATTTAAAATAAAAGGGGTCGGTAAATAAATAAGTGAATTAACTACGATTAAAAATAACCTAGTTAGACAAAAGTCTAGTAGTGACTTATAAGTGGGCTAAAAACAATAAAAATACAAACTAATGATAGTAGAGGGGCCAAACTTGATAAAATTGAAACATGAATTATATAAACAAAAAATTAAAAACCCTCACACACAAGTGTGTGTATGACTGGGTCGATAGAAGCACAGGGGTGACCAGGAGAAACCCCACAAACCCTAGTTCTTGTCTAATCCCTCAAATCGAAGGTCCAAATCAATCCTAAATCAAAATCCGAGCACGAATTAGTGATCTCCACTGAAAAAGGAGTCACAAGGTATGTAAATTTCATAGAAAATCTCTACTTGAAATTCTGATGAACTTAGAGAATTAAAAAATTTGTTGATGCATGATTGTTATATGGATGAAATAGGAACATTGTAGTGTCTAGGAGTAAACCCTAGACAAGTATATGTTGAAATCATGCTTAATTCTAGTAAAATCCATGAACACCATTGAAGGATTATTGGGTTTTTGTGGAACTTGATAAACACTAGGATTTTGGTGGTTGTTCTAGTGCAATTTGATGTTCATGAAGTAATTTCAGAATTTTTGAGGTTAACATTTATGTGAGATAGTTTGATTGATGTGAATTTGGGCTATATGTCAAGTTAAGAACTTGATGATTAACCATGTAAACTTATGCCTTTAACGTGTTTGTAAAAATGCTTCAAAGAAAGTTTAAAACAGAAATTTCAAGTTAAAACGCATATTTTTAATGTTCGGCAAACTATGCGATATATGATGAGAAAAGAGTTCTAAACATGTTATGGTTGAACTCTATAGGAAAGAAAGCCGGAGCGTCTAGTGGACAAGCCGGTGGTGACGCGCGTTTGAAGGGTTTGCTTTAAAGGTATGTAACTCGATCCGTTACATTGAGTAAATTTGTTATTAAAACATGTATAGTTGTGTATTTGAATAAAAGTTGTGTTGATTAAAGTGATGATGTTCACTACTTGAATTAAAAGGTTAGGAATCGACTAGGAAGTGTTTGGTAGTCAATACAAGTGGAGGATTCCATAATTGAGCCAAACGGGTCGAATAATAGTGTATTAAGTAGTGTTAGTGTTGATAGTTAACATTTGGCATTGATAATCACAAGAGCGTGAAACCATAAGATTGGTAATGAAATGTCGGTGATATAGAGCCCCGGATGTTGGGTAAAAGCGCCTTATGGTTACTATTGCATTGATAGCAAAATGGGTGTAAAAGTAATGGGTTGAACAATTGTAAAAGTTATTTTAGTCGTTCAGTCCGTAAACCAAATTTTCAGTATAATAATTGTAATAGGCACGTAGGTAATTAAATTACAGACGTATAGGAAAAAGAATCACCTAAAACGGACCTTCAGATTAAAAGTTATGACCAATTGAAGTTAAAATTTGTGAATTCCAGAGCTGGCAGGAAATGCAGGTCAAAAACCTGCACCTACTGGAAAACGGTATCCCCCGCGCCACGCGACAGGATCACTTAGATCCGGCGCGACACGCGGGAGCCGTCGCGACACGCGGGAGCCGTCGCGACACGCGACAAGTCAAGGAGGTTCTGGCGTGACACGCGACCGGACCAAAACTGAATTTTTATTTTATTTTTAATGATTCGATACTAGAACTCGTTTATATGCTTTATAACAATGTCAAGACTAACTTTTTAAGTGGTTTTGAATCTAGGTGATGATGGGGTTTATCCGGATGGCGATCAAGCATGTTTTGAAGAACCGAACACGAACTTTTCAAGCTTCCGCGTTAATTTAACTTTGTTTAGACAATGTTTATGATGTAAACAATTCACTAATCATGTTTTGAATGTTTTAAACTAGTTGGTAGTTAACTAGTATGTGATCACTTTAAAACTTTGATTTTGTACTTGTGATGAAATAAAATACCTTTTATATAAAATCATGCATACTTTATTAAATTCCAATAGAAATTAGACGGTTGTTACAAGTTGGTAATCAGAGCTCAAGGTTGTCAACAAAGTGTTCGGTTCAAGCTTGATCGATCGTCCGGTAAGGATTAATTATTCATTTTAGTAGATCTTATCCTATGTAAGTAAAAGAGATGGGAATTAATGTGCACGGGAAGAGTGTGTTAACACACTCAAACCCGGAAGGTGCACTAAAAGAGAACAGTTAAAGCAAGTTACGAACTTGGCTAAACCGAAGTAAATAAAGCTATGTTATAAAGGAAATGTTTAATAATTGATGTAAACATTTCAGTTTCAAGATGACGGAAAGGAATGACGATGATCCGGTGCCGACAAGCACCGAACAAATGAAAGAAATAATTGCCGAAGAAGTGGGAAAGGCAATTGAGGGTAGTCTATCCGGGTTCATAGACAAAATTCAAAACACGGTGTTATCATTAGTCGAAGAACGAGTTAAAAGGTTGGAAGATAATGTCAACCTCGTGAGAGAGAAATCTAGAGAACGTAAGGGATGTTCGTATAAGGAATTGATGGCGTGTAAATCGCCGATTTACAACGGGGAGGTTGACCCGATAATATGCCAAAGATGGCTAAGTGACGTTCAAGGGGTGTTTAAAAGGACCCACTGTGACGTAAGTGATTGTGTTGCTTACGGAACGGGTCAGTTAAGGGGTTAAGCCTAGGATTGGTGGGACAATAAAAAGAAGGAGATAGGAGCCGAAGCGGCAAGGGTCATGGCATGGGACGAGTTTAAGGTGCCATTCCTTAAACATCATAGTCCCAAGGCAGTCATCAACAGGATCAAGGAGTAGTTCATCCAGTTAAGACAAAGGGGTGAAACGATTGATAAAATCACGGGTATATTCATGGACAAGCTGAGGTTCTGTGATGAGTTAGTTACTACGGAGGATCAGAAAATATATTATCATTATAATATGTTAAGTGCTGAGTACCGAGAGTTCATGACCCCTTCCAAGTATGAGACGCTTACCGAGATCATAAATACGGCTCGAGAGAGAGAAATTGAACTTAAGAAGCAAATTGAGAGGGGTGAACGAAGGGTAGTGGATGTTAACCCGAGCCCTACAAAGAAAGCTCGAACGGCTGAATCGGTGAAGAAGGCGGATGTGAAAGTTGGGTCGCCGAGTTGTAAGGTGTGTGGAAAGGGGCACAAAGGTGAGTGCCGCTTCAAAGACAAGCCGTGTCCCATATGTGGGAAGACGGGGCACACCGCATCGTTATGTCCAGGGAAGGTTTATGTGTGCTACAAGTGTTACCAACCGGGCCATAAAAGTCCGAATGCCCGGACTTGGTTGGAAAGAAAGACACCAAGGAATCTCCGACAGAAACTTCAAAGGCGAAGGTGAGGTCCTTCCAACTGACAGTGGCTGAAGCAAAAACAGAACCCGATGTGGTCTTAGGTATATTCGCAATAAACTCGATTCCTGCACGTGTATTATTTGATACAGGTGCGAATAAATCCTTTATTTCACATGGATTTATTCGACATCCTTCATTTGTATTGACGAAATTATCTGTGCCCTTAGAAGTTGAAATAGGGGACAACAAAAGTTTAATAGTTTGTGATGTTTGTCAAGGCTGTAAATTAAGTATCGATGATGAGGAGTACTTGATAGATCTAATCCCGATGTCGATGGGAGAGTTTCAAGTAGTTGTTGGGATGGATTGGCTATCTCGACACCACGCAAAGGTCGTGTGTTTCCATAAGGAAATAAAGCTAACATCTCCGAGCGGAAAACACGTCACCATCTATGTGACAACTCGAGTTTTCAAGGTCTCTATCCGACTTAACCCTGTTCTTATTTGCAAAGTATGTTTATACATATTTATATAATTAAAGGGGGTGCCATATAATTTATTATTTGTTAATAATGTGTATTGTGTAATTGGTGTGTTATAATTAAATTTGGACTATGGGCTGAACACATCTACTCTCACAAGTGATGAAAACACTTTTAAGTGTTTTCGTCCACTCCTGCTACTGTCGAAAACAACATATGGGCTTTAGCCCAGTAGGAGCCCAACTTGTATATATATTAGGCTACGTAACTCTGATCGGAAAACCCTAAGGACTCTCTTGCTAATCCTCTGTGCGACGGCAATCAGCGACATCATCTCCATTCCCGAAACGTTCCAACTCACTGCTTGAACCCTTATCACATCTCGGTTAGTTTGTATTATTGTTAATCGTACGAGAGTTCTTGGTTGATCGATACATGTGGTATTGTTTAGAAATTGTGTTGATGATGCCAACTGTTTGAATATGTGAATATGTGGGAAAAATCAATATTATGATTGCAAGCATGTTATCTGATTGTATCGGTTCTATGATATTGTAGAATAATGGTTTGTTAATAGTGGATAACTTTGATTTAAAGAGATTGTCGGCCATGTGTGTGGTTATAGTGTTGATAAAATCTAATCATGTGCATAGTAAATATGTATTGTCAGGAAATTAATGATCATATATATGTGTGCATGTTAAACAGATTTGGTCAAATAGCATCAGGAAAACAACCTTCACTTGTCGGCCATTGTTGATTTGTTTAATGAATGGTTTTGGTAATTTATATGTTAATTTATTGATGAATCAAGGGTTCGTTGATGTTTGATCATGTATTGTAAGTGATGATTATGATTTCGTAACCTGCTGTTGTTGATGATGATGTTACCAACGAAAACACAAGGTGTTTTCGTCACATATTATGCCCAACGAAAACCCAAGGGATTTCGGCCCAAAGGGTTTTCGCCACTTAGGCGATTTCGGCCCAAAGTGTTTTTGGTTTATGATCTGCTACTAGTACGTTGAACCATTACTTGTTAACTCCGTTAGTTTGTAACTCTGTTATTTTATTAGTTCCGCTAGAAGTTAACTCGGTTAAAATGTTAACTCTGTTAAGTATGACAATTAGTTAAGGAATTTGCATGTAACTTTGAACCTGGTATGATTGGCAAACTGGTTATGTGTTATTTGATGTTAAATGCCAAACCACTCTGTAATACTGATTGTACGTGAAACATTGCGAGTTCAAAACTAATTATACATACGTGCGTACTATAGGTCGTGATTGATTATTTGTGAGCGTGTACACTTTAACATACCGAGCAAACCAAGGTGAGTTCACACTCTTACCAAGGCATGGGATTCCCGGGGCTGGGAATGGGTTTTGAATAATGGGATTGAAAAATTACTCGTACTTACACTGCTACTAGACTATTTACCATCGTCCTCAGGTTAGGCAGGACACTTACGTAAAACCTATGTAAACTTGTACTTACCACTGTCCTCAGGTTACGAAGGGCACTTACGCAAAACCTACGTAAACTCATACATACTACTGTCTTCGGGTTAAGAAGGACACTTACGTAAAACCTACGTAAACTCATACATACTACTGTCTTCGGGTTAAGAAGGACACTTACGTAAAACCTACGTAAACCCCCGCGTACCACTGTCCTCGGGTTAAGAAGGGCACTTACGTAAAGCCTACGTAAACCTCGTACGTACTACTGTTCTCGGGTTAAGAAGAACACTTATGGAACAACTAGTCTAGTAAATACAAACATGGGAAGCCCCCACTGATAGTACATACAACATGGGAAGCCCCCACCAATTGAATCTGCACAACTGCTTAGTTAATAACGCATAGTTATGCAACGAACTTACTTACGGTGAACTCGCTCAACTAGTTGTTGACTTTCTGTTACATGCCTTGCAGGACCATAGGTACTCATGGAGCTTGCACGGGAGGCGCGCTCGTTGTGGGCACGGATTGTGGATGTTTTGATGAAAACTTTATGACTCTTTAAACTTATTACTTATGTTGGGTTTTACATTTATGCTTCCGCTAAACATTGATACTATACTTTGGTTTTCGAACACCTTTCATATTGTTTGGTTGATTTACATTCATTAATAACATGGTTCAATATGATTGGTGGCTTGATCCTGGTCAGTCACGCCTCCAAGCGGTGATACTCCGCGTGTGGATTTTGGGGGTGTGACAATCTATGGCGAGAAAGGAGGCAATCCTATAATATGCTCGATGTTGAAAGCTCAAAAGCTCATGAAGCATGGATGTAGGGTGTTTATGATATACGCTATTGAGCCCGAGAAAGAATCACTGAAGATTGAAGACGTACCGGTGGTACGTGACTTCGAAGATGTGTTTCCGGAAGATCTACCGGGGATACCGCCTGAACGGGAGGTAGAGTTCGGAATCGAACTGGTTCCAGGCGCGAAACCCGTAGCTAAAGCGTCGTACCGACTCGTGCCGTCGGAATTACAAGAATCGATGTCGCAAATTCAAGACTTGCTCGACAAAGGATTTATAAGGCCGAGCGTGTCTCCATGGGGCGCGCTTGTACTATTTGTGAAAAAGAAGGACGGAAGCATGCGAATGCGACACGCAACAGGACCAAAACTGAATTTTTATTTTATTTTTAATGATTCGATACTAGAACTCGTTTATATGCTTTATAACAATGTCAAGACTAACTTTTTAAGTGGTTTTGACTCTAGGTGATGATGGGGTTTATCCGGATGGCGATCAAGCATGTTTTGAAAAACCGAACACGAACTTTTCAAGCTTCCGCGTTAATTTAACTTTGTTTAGACAATGTTTATGATGTGAACAATTCACTAATCAGGTTTTGAATGTTTTAAACTAGTTTGTAGTTAACTAGTATGTGATCACTTTAAAACTTTGATTTTGTACTTGCGATGAAGTAAAATACCTTTTATATAAAATCATGCATTTTTTATTAAATTCCATAGACGGTTGTTACAACAACTCCACTAGATTTTTTTTTCCAAACACAAACGCGGTCACTACCGCCAGACACAAAAGAAAAAGAAAAAAAAACTTACTGAAAACTTTCCTCTAGAGAATACACTCAACGGTAAACTGGCGGTCACTACCGCCAGACACAAAAGAAAAAGAAAAAAAAAACTTACTGAAAACTTTCCTCTAGAGAATACACTCAACGGTAAACCGGCGAATGCGCAACACCGACGTTCAACTCGATCTTAAAACCATGTAGCGACATTTTCTCTATTCTCCTTTAATAATTGGCCGGCAACCGCCGTGTCAAGCGGCCCGGTTCAGGGTGTTGAACCATTTATGCAGCTAAGCCTTGGCAGTTAATATCTTATAACTGCTTTGGTAGTTAACACATGTATGAATGATATATTCTTGCATGTTGTTATGGAGATATGAGTTCTTCCAGAAGATTGAATACAATCACTTGCAATCTAATACAATTTCCATTAGTTTTTATCACGTTATCAGCACGAGTTGCTCTACACTGACAAATCTGCAGTTGTTTCACGCTAGTGACCACATCACAGAATCATCCATACTTGATTTGCAATTCAAAACATTTTCCATTAATCGCATCCTGGTACACACCATCATATCTCACACTGTATTATGTTTTCCTCTTATTTTTATTATAGTATACATATGTGTATCCAAAGAAAAATCACAGATTTTAAATTTACTGGTGCCAAGAAAAGAATTTTTTTTTCTTTCTTCTGCTACTTCGGTGGTATGCCAACAACTTTTTTAACAGTATTTTCAAATTGGATATTTTTGTTTTTCAATCTGACCATTTGGAACACAAGAAGTAGGTTTTTCCTTTGAACTTTAGAAAACAATAGGATATTCCTTGGATTCGTACTTACAGAACAAATATTAAGAATCGATGCAAAAATTAAAGAATCGATATACAACTCCACTAGATTTTTTTTCCAAACACAAACGCGGTCACTACCGCCAGACACAAAAGAAAAAGAAAAAGAAAAAAAAACTTACTGAAAACTTTCCTCTAGAGAATACACTCAACGGTAAACCGGCGGTCACTACCGCCAGACACAAGAAAAAAAAACTTACTGAAAACTTTCATCTAGAGAATACACTCAACGGTAAACCGGCGGTCACTACCGCCAGACACAAAAGAAAAAGAAAAAATGAAACTTACTGAAAACTTTCCTCTAGAGAATACACTCAACGGTAAACCGGCGAATGCGCAACACCGACGTTCAACTCGATCTTAAAACCATGTAGCGACGTTTTGTTTCTTTTCTCCTTTAATTATTGGCCGGCAACCGCCGTGTCAAGCGGCCCGGTTCAAGGTGTTGAACAACCACTTCTGCAGCTAAGCCTTGGCAGTTAATATCTTATAACTGTTTTGGCAGTCAGTGGCGGATCCAGGAATTTTTTTAACTGGGTTCACTTTTTAGATACTCCAATTTCATATGTCTAAACAAAAAAAATTCGGGTCGGTTCGACGGTTCGAATCGAGTAAGGTTCATCACAGAATAAAAGTTCGATACAATAATGAAAAGACATCGTTATTAGAAATTTAAAAACGCATAATCTATAAAAGTCCGTTACAATAATGAAAAGAATATCGTTATTAGAAATTTAAAAACATATAATCTAAAATACGAATGTCTTTACGAATAAAAAACTACCCAGAGTTGTGTCTTACGAGTTTTTTTATCTTTTGAAAACATTGCATTACACTCTCGACTACACACCCATCCAAAATCCACCAAATGGCTAGACTTGGTCTAAAAAGTTAAAAACAACAAAACAAATCCAAGAAGATTAAAGTAGATCCACTGGATAAATTAGAATATTTATTTCCCCACCAATCAACATATACCACACATCTAAGTGTATGGAACAACCCATTCAAGCAGCACCTTCATATTACAAAATTCCAACCCAGGTATGTTTTTAGAAAGTGCTTCATGGGGAAAAAAGAGGTGCTTGGTAGGGAGTGGTGCTGGGAGAGGGTGGAGGCAGGAAACTAAATTGGTTTTACATTTAAAAAAAAAGGAACAATGAAAAACAAAGAATGAGGATTCGAACTTGGGATGTAACAATTGGAAACAACGCCTTGAACCAGCGGATCACTAGACATTTATGGCTATGGGTTCACCCATAATTTATTTATGGGTTCCTTTTCAATTTTCTATATACGTTTTCACTATAAATTACAAATCGAATGGGTTCCTGTGAACCCGGTGTTTGAACATAAATCCGCCCCTGTTGGCAGTTAACACATGTATGAATGATATATTCTTGTATGTTGTTATGGAGATATGAGTCCTTCTAGAAGATTCAATAGAATCACTTGCAATCTAATATAACTAGTTAAATTTTCGCCCGCGCGTTGCGGCGGAGACCCAATGACTGCAAAACGCGTGTCAGTAACAGCAAGCAGATACCGAATATCAAAACATAAATAAAAATGTCATGAAAAGGATAGACAATCCGTCCTAAAAAAGCGATTTTAAATAACCTAATATATAATAATAAGACCCACATGTCCTATACGTTGGAAATTCGGTTGTTTTCAGTTTAGATATTACAGTGCTAACACGTTAAAATATGGATGAGCTCGGTACCTGTAACGGCACCGAAAGTGCCGATCCGGAAAATCATCGAAATTAGGTACCGGCACCGAAAATGCTCGGTACAATACGGTATGGTATTTGAAGGTAAAAATCAATAAATATAGGTATGGAGCTAGACCGGTGTCGAACCAAAAGTAACGATTCTGAAAACGCCAAAAGGTGGGTATCAAATTGGTACCGAAAATGATTTGGTATAGTAAATTTGGTACCGATACGATACCGGTTTGATTACAGGATTTGATACGATTTGCTCATCAATAATCTAAATATCCAAGTTAATTTTACATGCTACAATTCATTCATTACATAAACAGACAAAAAATAAAGCAAAATAAGTTGTTGTGTATATAAAAACTCATTCAAACGAAATACAGTTTACTTACTCTGTGTATGAAAAGTAATCTAAAATGTGCAATTACGTATTTGAAGGTAAAAATCAATAAATATAGGTATGGAGCTAGACCGGTGTCGAACCAAAAGTAACGATTCTGAAAACGCCAAAAGGTGGGTATCAAATTGGTACCGAAAATGATTTGGTATAGTAAATTTGGTACCGATACGATACCGGTTTGATTACAGGATTTGATACGATTTGCTCATCAATAATCTAAATATCCAAGTTAATTTTACATGCTACAATTCATTCATTACATAAACAGACAAAAAATAAAGCAAAATAAGTTGTTGTGTATATAAAAACTCATTCAAACGAAATACAGTTTACTTACTCTGTGTATGAAAAGTAATCTAAAATGTGCAATTACTTGCATTGGTACGTTGCTACAGGATTTGATGAGCTCGGTACCAACCGGTACCGAAAATACCGTTACCGTAATCCCAAAAAATGGGTACCGGTACCGAATATATCTGGTACAGTACGGCTTGATACGGACGGTACTGGTACGACACCGGTACTTGAGGGTAAAACCCGATGAATACCGGCACCGAACGAGTACCGAAAATACACTCTGTTTGGTAAATTTGATACCGGTACCGGTACCCGATACTATTCATTCATTTATTTTTCTATTAGTTTTCCTTGAACACTCTTTTGAATATTTAAATTTATTATTACTGTTCAATTCGTTTTCTTTTTAATATATAGGTCAATTTCCATTACTTTTTATCATTTACAATGTATTGCAATTTATTTATTAGACATTTTTAGGCTCTAGCATAAAGTTTTACAATATATATATAGTTGAAGAAAGTTTCCAATACATTCTAATCCTGTCATATTTAATTAAGATTGTATTATTAATTTTGAGATGAAAATATAATCCCAATACGTCTTAATCCTCTCATATTTTAATAAGTAAATAGAACATCAAAGTTTATTTTTTTTCTAAACATATTTATTATTATTTGATATATAAAACTATATTAATTCAACCGGGGTTCTAACCTAGTTTATTTTATATAGTAATCTTATTACATAATGTAATGTGATTTCCGTATCTTGAGATATATGCGTCGTTAAAAGAGGTGTGATCACAGGCATGGTCTATGGATTCAAAACAAGAGGAAGTAGATATAGCAATATACGCATGCTTTCACCGTCATGTCGCATAAAGTCGAATGCTTTTTCTTTAAAAAAATTAATCTCATAAATTCATAATTTTATTGGGTAACTAGTAGATGCCCCGCCCGCGTTGCGGGACGATGGCCGAATAATTCTCAATCAATTAGGAAAAAGACTACTATAATTTTGCTATGAAAAAAAACGATGATAAGACCATCATTTTGGGCTCAGGGCAAAACTGTAATTTTTCAGAACTAATAAGCCAGTGTTAGGCAGCTAGAGTTATGCGCCGCCCGCGTTGCGGGGCGCTAAACCGAGTATTTCTTAGGTTAATAACATGTACGCCTTTATGTCGGTTAGTTATACATGTTACCTACAACACGATATCAAAAAAGATACATCAAGTTAACCAATTAAAGAAAAACAGTACCATAGTTATGATAAAAAAATTAACTAAAACGATGACAAGCGTGTAATTTAGAGTTGGGGGCAAAACAATAACTTGTCAGGACCAATTAGCGAGTGCTAGGCAGCTATTTGGCATGAATAAAAAAAATTAAGTCAACAAAGTAAAATAAAACACTACCATGGTTTTGGCAAAGAAAAAAAACGATGGTAAGATTGCAATTTTTAACGGAGGTAACATTGTAATTTTAAAATGGAGGCAAAATAATATTTTGAACTGAGGGCAAAACCATTTTTTTATTTTGAAACGGGGGCAAAATCATAATTTTTAGCTGGGGACAAAATCGTAATTTTAAACTGGGAACCAAATCGTAATTTGGCAGGACTCTAGCTGAGTGCAAAACCATAATTTTATTTTGAAGTGGGGGCAAAATTGTATTTTTTAACTTAGGGCAAAATCATAAATTTAAGCAAGAGGCAAAAGCAAAATTTCATTTTGAATCGAAGACGAAATCGTAATTTTACACGTGGGATAAAATTATAACTTTGCATCACCTATAAATAACTATTATATTTGAAAAAAAAAAAAACCAACAAAGTCAGGCCGCCAAAAGTGGCCCACCAATTCACATAACTATTCCTCGCTGACGTCATCAGCTTGGAAATGTTAATATGTATAAAAATACAAGGTATCTATTTCAAAAATAAAATATTCATATATAGTATGTATTAAATGAGCAAGAAATCGGTCATAAAGCATCAACATTAGTTAGAAAATCTTGTTAATAACTATGAAATTACATATTAGAACTTATGCATTCACGTCTAATATGAAATTATGTATCAATATGTAATATCACATTTCATGAAAATTGTATAAAATAAATAAACTTTTATTTTTTTTGAATGGTGACTTTCTTTTTTAGTGACCCAATGTCACACCGCCTAAACGGCGGCCCTAGCCAAGATCTGCCCAGACTACGTTGTCTTAACCGGGCCCAAGCTGGGTTGGTCAGACTTGGTTACGGCGTTCCTCCGGAAACCGTACTGCTTTCACACGATATGCCTCGCTGAAGTAACAGTCGGATGAAAACCGGGGTGCGGCTCAGGATCGAACCCCCTCGGTGGTTTGTCACGATCATTGTCCAATATCAACCCCAATATAACATAAGTGAGAATCCTTAGTCTCTATTGGAAAACTCAAGTCTTTGTGCTTTTAGTGATAAAAATAATTGAATGGTAGTATATTTCATCGGCCATTGGTAAAGAATCCAAAGTAAAAATAAAATAAAAATCAGAAAAAGCATGCAAATTAAAAACCCTTAAAAAGATCCAAACTTTTTCCCTTGTACATGAACCCCAGACACCCTTGTTTTGATCTCTCTCTAAGCATACAACACTTGCAAAACACACAACAAACCCTACCATTTTCTTGATAAAATCTTTGTCACAATGGTTAACAAACGCGTCGGCTTATTTGTCTGTGTTATCGTTATCGTGTTAGATATACTTGCAGGTATTCTTGGTGTGAGAGCGGAAGCAGCACAAAATCAGGTTCAATAACTGTTTTCTCACTCCATTTACTAGAAAACAAACTTTCTCCTGCCATTAGTGAAAGTTTTATGATTTGTAGTGAAGTAGTTCATATGAATGAGTTTGTGATTTGACGCTTGTTTATTGTGTGTGTGATGAATAGGAGAAGCACTTGAGGTTGTGGTTGTTTGAGTGCAAAGAACCAAGCCAAGAAGCATTTAGGCTAGGTTGTGGTGCAATTTTGTTGTTGATTGTAGCTCATGTGTTGGCTAACTTGCTAAATGGTTGCACCCCTTGTAGTCAGGATGAGACCCATAAAGCTTCTCTCGGGAGACACTTGTCATTGCTATCCCTCTTCTTTACATGGTATTTTTTCCATCATTAGCTTTAATTGAATAAATAAACACATACATGAATGATACAAGTGTAACTTTCTTATATAACACTATATTTACGAGCTTATGTATAGTGATAGTCTAAACAAGTTCGGTTTAATTATGGGTCAAACCCACGAACCTGTTTAGCTAAACGGGTTATGTTAGCGTCAACCGGCTGTTTAACCCGTTATTATTTTTTTTACAAATGTGTTTTATATAACGAGTTAAACTATTTAGGTATTTTATGCAAAATAATATGTTAAATCATCATGTGTGTGATAAGAATATCTAGTTCGGGTTCTTGTTGGGTTAGACCCGCCAACATACAAGCAAGACCCATTTAGCAGCCCCAATGAAGATGAATAAACAAATGTTTATGAATAAATATAAAGATTTAATTATTGTTTTCGTCCCTTTGGTTTGTCAAAAATCACTATTTCAGTCCATTAGTTTAAAAATTGTGATTTCAGTCCATGTAGTTTCACTTTCGTAACCATTTCAATCTCTATGGTTTCACTTTCGTAACCATTTCAACCATTTATTCTGTAAGTACTGGGACTGAAATGGTTACGAGGTGGACTGAAATGGTTACGAAAGTGAAACCACAGAGTCTGAAGCCGCAATTTTTAAACTAATGGACTGAAATAGTGATTTTTGACAAATCACAACGAAAACAATAATTAACTCTGAATATAAATGAAAAGACAAAACAGATCCCCTACTTGTTCCCTTTATTAAATAAAGAAAAATGTTGATATTATAGCATAAACGAACTTGTCAATCTTATACAATGCTCTGGATCAGGGTAATTGCAGCCGTAGGATTGGGGCTGCTGGTGATCGGGACGAAAGCAAATCACAAATCGAATGCTTCTTGTGGACTCTCGCATCACCGTTTCCTTTCTCTAGGAGGGATATTGTGTTTCGTTCATTTACTCTTTTCTACCGTTTATTACGTTACTGCCACTGCTTCAGCCCACTGAAAAGTCAAAAAGATGAAATGTTTTATTGACTTTACATTGCCAAATGCCAATCAATGTGTTCTGCTTTTGCCCATCCCCTATCCTGCTTTCGTGGACCTTTTTGTCATTCTGCCAATTCACTAATTTACCCCTAGTGTTTAAATGTATTTCAACATTTGTTTGACACTTTCACTGTTAATGAGACGCTTTGATTTTTTTTTTTTTTTTTTTTTACAACTAGTATTAAACCCTCGCGTTGCAGCACGGACATAAAACTGCGCCAAGTTGCATTAATGCTATACCCCTGCTAACGACCACCAACACAGGAAAAAAATCATAAAACAAAATAAATAAAAAATGGAAAGTAACACCGGGCGAAAAGTAAGTCATTGAACCACACATGCGAAGAAATCAGACTGAAACGTAAAACATAGAAAATAATAACTAAGTCGATATAGGATGTGCGAGTTGCGACGAACATGTTAAACGGGAAAAAATAGATGTGAAAACATTTTACCACATACACACGTTGCGCTGTGTATAGAAACGAATAAAATTTCCAAAAGATAAATTAATGTGTATTACAAAAATACATACATGATTTAAGTAAGTAATAAAATTAAAACAAAGAAATCATAAAATAAATAATAATAGAAATAAACATAACAATAAAATATAATGTCCCATAAATCCACAACAAAATGTTTTTGAAAAACTCATCAAACATAAGATACAATACATTTATGCTCACAAAATTGATACTATAGAAATAGTACATTACAAAGGTGATTTTTTACTTTATATTGTTTGTTATTATTAATAGTTTTTGTTTTTTTTTTTTTTGTTTTAATGTGTTACTTCAGTAATCTTGTTTTTATGCCTGTATTATTCTTCTTTGATAATGAGATGATAATTCCGGTCTAATGTTTTTTCATCCAAACATCGATAAATGTTTTGCCTTCTGTGATGCCTTTTATGTTTCATATTTACGTGTGTGAATATATACTGATATCATGTGTTGTACACATGTGTATATATACTAGCATTGATAACAAAATATAACGATTTTTCTAAAAAATATATTAAAAAAATTGTGTGTTTTTTAGATTTTTAGGTATTTTTTGTTGTGTTCACATTGGTTTTCGTGGTTCTTGCAATAAAGAGTGGTTCCTAACGGATACTTATCATATATATATATATATATATATATATATGTATAGAAACGGGTTCAGGAGAGAACGGTGAGAACGGATCCTGGCCCAACACGTGGCAGGGGGCGCTAATTGTTATGCGGAGGTACGATTGTCCTTTTATACGTTCCTCCTTATTCGCATTATAAATCTCTTTCAAATTAAATATCCAAAGATTTCTTGTTAGTTGTTACCTCCTTTGCAAGCTTTTTCATATGTATGGCGTTTAACGTGGATTCTGTTCGACAAAGTAAAATTCGTTGGTGTTTTCTATTATTGTTCCAGCAAATCATGCAACAGATATGGCGTTTTGTTCTTTTATCATTGTTTCATTGTTTTTTTTTTATATTAGTATTTTATAATGTGTTGTATGATTTTCAATAGTGTTATTCAATTATGCAATTTAATCGCGTTTTAATTGGTATTTAAACAATTACTAAGAACTGATAATTGGAGTTTTCAATATTAATTTTAATTGTCGTTTACGATCTAGTATATTTCTTATGTTTGTACGATCATTGGCGTTTTACGTCTATTTGATTAGTTTTGAATTTTATTTAGTAGTATTTGTGAACATCAGTTATTACTATTTTGATAATTTGTGTAAACATCAGTTTTGTTAATTATGGCGTTTTCATTATGATGTTATATTTTGTTAATTATGTATGTTGTTAAGTGTTTTTAATTATTCATCTCATGACGTTTTTATCATGTCCTTTTTAAATTATGTGTTTATTATGTATTGTTTATTATTCAATTAATGGCGTTTTAATATATAATGTTATTATGAGACATTTTTTATTTTTAATGGCGTTTTTCTGATTTTTCTGTTCCTCACTTTGTTTTCTCAGACGAAGTTGCTTCCTCGAGTCAAAGGCTTTGCCCCAAAACTAGATTACCATTTATCATTCCTGACGTCAGTGAAGAAATAAAGCCCACAATGGACATGGTATTCTCAAGCCTCGATGATTGTTATTCAATGTATGTTAAGTATGCCAAGGAGTGTGGGTTTTCAGTCAGGAAAGGGACTACAAAGACAAACTCTAAAGGTGTCTTACGTATTAAGTATTACTTGTGTACGAGATCTGGGTTATACAAGGACAAGAAGGTTGATACGTTGGACCCCAATCAAAAGGAGCGATTAGTGCGATCCAACTTTTCAAAGAGGACTGATTGTGGTGCACTGTTATGTGTACTTGTTGAGGTTGGATCATGGAAGGTGTATAAGTTTGTCGAGTAGCACAATCATGATCTCGTTGAACGTCCTGATAAGCATTTTATTCCAACTGAACGACACCACACTCAGTTTCAGAAGCATGTTATACACAACATGTCTAAGCTGAACTTGGGTCCCGTCAAGGCGTTTAATGTTATGAAGACTTATTTTGGTGGTTTTGAAGACGTGGGTGCAAGTTAAGTTGAATTTAAGAAGTATAATAGGCAAATTAACTTGTTTATAGGGGAATATGATGCTGATATGGTTGTGAGACAATTGAAAGAAAAAAAACATTCTCAGCCTAATTTCTCGTTTGATTACTTCACAGATGAAGGGAATCGTTTGAAGGGACTTTTTTGGTGTGACGATCAAGCCAAACGTAATTACCACGTGTTTGGAGATGTGATTTCGTTTGACGCCACATATCGTTCCAACAAGTAATATTTTATAATTCAACTTCTTCTGTTTTTGGTGTTTTATTAGTTTACATGCAATGGCGTTTTATTATTGTTGCTAATCCAAGAACCGGCGAGTTTGACGGAGCCTCGGTCCCGATACGACGTGTTCGGTGCGTTTATTATGACTAAGAAAGGAGTAGAAGATAGATACAACACCGAGCAGTCACTTATAATCTGGTCTCTATTGATTATTCAACAAGTTACAGCACCACGAGACCAGTTGGACAGCATGTCCCCTCTGGGAACCAAAGCTTGTCCAAATGGGAACCTCAAGTCCCTATTTATAGACAACTACCTACACTATGTCCATCCGTTCGGATTTCCATCCGTC
>JARYGA010061425.1:0-24719 GCA_030545235.1 Helianthus tuberosus
TCGCGAACTGCCTTCGGCAGTCAACCCGCAGTTGTTGGTATCGATAGGTTCATGTCGATAACTAACATGTCTCATTTCACTCTGTGTACGTGCTGGTTATGCGTAACGCTTTCGAACTCTATATGCTATTATCAAACTTGTATGCTCACCTTTACACTATGTGTATTGACTGTTACTTTAACGTATGTGACAGGTGCTTAAGTTGTTTTTATGCTTAGCTTGTTGTGAACTTGAGGCAAGGAAAGGTCTAGGATGCTCTGTGTGCTGTGATGAAATCCAAGCTAGGAAAAGAGGTCCTAGAAACCAATAAATAAACTATCTATGTATAAATCTGAGTTGTCGGAACAGAACTACTTGACTAGATTTTGTCTGTAATAATTATATTATCACTTATGACATGGTATGGGACGTGTTATTTAAATATTTGGTAAATATAGTTGTTATGGAAACTTCTGGACAATCTGTTTCGCTCAGTGCCATGCCCCGATGTTTCCGCCATCGGTTGGGGTGTGACAATATATATGCCAGTAATAGATGTTATATTTACTTTTTCCAATCAAATATCGCAAATATATGATAACCATACCATATTTAAACATAACTAAAGTCATTCCAATTAATAATTTTCAAACCCATTTCCTTAACTACGGGATTTTAGTTGCCTTTCCAAATTATTAGGCGTGTTTCTAAATTTTTAGCTAACAAAACACTTCTTATAAATATGTCTAATCATTTTTAATAAGTCATCTAACTCTCCTATCTATTGTGGAGTTGCTAAGCTACTGCGGATCCATGTTCGCCTTATGCTACTACATTGTTTTACATTGCTTGACTTTGTTATAATTTGATTTTGATTGTATTTATGTTATACATAACTTTGACATATTATTGTAACTTTTTTTATAAATATATTTTATTTTTCTCACATATAAAAACCATAAAATCATAGTGATTTTTATGAAATTGTACTCATTATTATTAACATTTAGAAGAGGTCATAACCATAAATAAAGTTCCTTGGCTTGCTACCTTTATTACCCCTATGTAAGAAAATTATATAGTTATGTAAATTTGTGCATACATTATTTAAGTATAAAATTTTTATCCTTAAACCCGTGTAATTCATAATAGAATTTTAAATAAAACTAATATCAAACGTAAGTTAAAATAAACATATTGCAACACTATACTTAAAATTTTATAACATATAATATCTTAAAGTTAAAAAAAATAAAATAGGTTAAAAGTTAATTATATTATAATAATAAAATAAAAGAAAAATAAAAACTCAAAGTCACCACGTGATTCATTTACTGCTTCAAAAGATTGAAATTCAATATTTACAATATTTACAATACGTTTAAGAATCAGATATTGATAAGAAAAGCCTAACGATTATTATTATTATTATTATTATAAAGTGAAAATTTAGGATATGGATGATTGTACATATAAATATGATCTTTAAAATTTGAAATATATAAATCAAAACAAAATAATATAAATTAGTTGGAATCATTTATTAAAACTTAGATTTTTATAGTTATAAATTGAGAAAAAAAATTAGATTTATAAATTGAGAAAAAGTAGGAAAATTTGACATGTGACATTTATTGGAGTCTTTTATTATAAGTTAGATTAGATAAACAACTCTCACGTATTCAAACATTATCGAACATATACATACACCACTGCAGCTCATCTCCGGCAACCACCACCGCTAACAACCACCCAGCTCGTCTCTGCCATCAACCACCACCCCCACCGTTTGTGCCATCGTCTCGTCTCCTTTGTTGGACCCAACATCGTTCAATGCCACTTGCCGGCAACCTTTTTCCGACCACCATCACTTCCTCTTTAACAATTGGCCTGACCATATTCAAATCCCCACCTTAAACACTTTAATTCAAAAACCTTCTTTCAAAACGCCACCTCCATCCCCATTGTTCATCTAATCAAAACCCACCATCACTACTATTCACCACCAGTATCACTACCGTTCACCACCAGTATCACCGTCGTTCACCCCCCCCCCCCCCCCCCCCACCATTTTTCACTTAATCAAAACCCACCACGTTCACCACCGCCACCACCATCCCCAAATCAAAACCCACCACCGCTCACCTTATATAAACGACGTTGTTATGTAAAGGTTACTGATTATGTATCGTTGGAGTGCAAAGACAACCGTATTGTCAGATTTGGATAAAACGTCGTAGATATGCAACCGTATCGCTGGAATCAGCGTAATCGATTGAATATGTTGTTGATGGTGGTGGGGTGGGTGGTGGGGTGGGTAGTGGCGGTGGTGTGTGGTGGGTGTTGATGGTGGTGCCTTGTGTTGATGGTGGTGGGGGTGGTACTTGTGGTGGGTGGGAGTCTAGGAGATGCAGAGATGTCGAGAGAGATGGGTTGAAGGGAAAAGGGAAAGTGAGAAAGAAAGAGTGTGTAATTGTGTATATAAATTATTCAAAGAAAAAAACAAATTATAAAAATGTTTTGGATGAAAATGGCAATTTAGAAACATTTTTTTTGTTAATGCCAAAAAATACCCTAATTTGAGACCAATATCAGGGACTAAAATGACAATTTACTCTAGGGAAAACTATAAATCTTAGAAGGCGTCTGATTTTTATTGAGGAATACGTTAAAAATAAGGAAAATTATGCGAGTCAATGAACGGAAGTGTTGATGTTTAAAAAGAAAAAAATAACTAATGTTGTAGGAGGCAATGAACCTTCAACTCATAAGTTAAAAATAAGGAAAATTATGCGAGTCAAAGAAAGTGTTGATGTTTAAAAAGGAAAAATAACTAATGTTGTAGGCAGTGGCGGAACCAGAAACTTTTAACTGGAGGGTCAACATATACGTAGACACACACTCATCCGATAGTATATAATAATAATAATAATGATTTTACCAATATAAAAAATTAGAAATATAAAAGAATGATAAATTTATTAATCTTGACATTTTCTAAACTACGTAAAAAAATGAATGATAAATTTATATATCTTGACATTTTCTAATTTAAATATACAAAAAAAAATGAATAAACGAAAGTTATTAAATTTATAAATTGTTAACATTCTAGTAAAAGAAAGACCTATTATTTATAAATTTATATTAAAATATTAATATGAGTTAATTGCTTGGATAGTCCCTGTGGTTTCACGATTTTTCACGTTTAGTCCACACCTTTTGAAAATAGCAGGTATGCTCCCTATGGTTTGTCATTTTGTTACTCGGATAGTCCCTGAGTAGATGTCAGTTAGTTTGGAAATAGCAAGTATGCTCCCTATGGTTTGTCATTTTGTTACTCGGATTGTCCCCAGAGTAAATGTTTGGGGACCATCCGAGTAACACAATGACAAACCGTAGGGAACATACATTTTATTTTCAAAAGGTGGGGACTAAACGTGAAAAAGCATGAAACCACAGGGACCATCCGGGTAATTAACTCTATTAATATTATTGCTTAACATTTTAATTTGAAAAGAAAGAGAACAGTGTACAACTATTTGACTAGTGATAAGGCTTTTCTATTGGATTTTTATTAGATGGTTATAACATATCATCTTCTTCATTACTTTAAGTTTTCACTTCATCATCTCTGTAACTACGGTGCATATCGGTCCTATCAGAATTATTCCGATGACTATTTTTTTCACCTTTCTTCTTTCTTATTTTTCGCTGCATTTACAGCTCAACTATAAATCTGGGGGGTCATATTACAAAAACCCACTAGATGACATATTAGAGCTTGAATGGCTAGCCGGTGGCCGGAGGGTCAACGGAACTTCCTGACCCCCAGATTTATAGTTATGGGTGTGCATGGATTGGTTTGGGTCGGTTTTGGCCTAAAACCATAACCATAACCATAACCATAACCATAACCGTGATGTCGGTTAATGGATAACCATAAACCATAACCATAACCGTGATGTTGGTTAATGGATAACCATAACCAAAATCGATCGGTTATGGTGGTTATGGTTATTCGATTTTAATGATTATTGCGGGTCGGTTATGGGTGGTTAACCGTGTATTTAGCTTAAGCTAAAAATAGTTTATTTTTTTAACATTTACATAGTATTAAAAAATACATATAATTATAATATTAATACCAATTATTATTGAATATTCAAATAAAGTGATATGATACATACCATAAATTCAAATAAACATTCAACCAAAACCACAAACCGATATGAAAAACACATAAATACTAAAAATCTTCAGTCAAATACATCAAATATTAAAAATATGGTGAAAAGTCCAAAATCCTACAAAGATTTATTACATGTCTGTTCGGTTCGGTTATGGTGGGTATGGAAAAAATGATAACCATAACCGAGCCCGCTACTTTCGTTTAAAAAAACCATTAACCGACCCACCGATTTTATATTTGGTTCGTTTTTTTCGGTTTGGTTTTGTCGGTTAATTCGGTTTTTTGCACACCGCTAATATTACTTAGTAGTTAGTAGTAATCATGTATATATATAGTAGGATTCCACGTGTATATAGTGTATTATGATTGTTGGGAGGTCTTGACATTATAACTATTAAATTTTGATTCTGCCATATTTTATAGGTTTTAATCTATTTTGGGGTATTTTTTTGAATGTGATTTATAATGTGTAGATTTTAATATGTTTCTGACATTTATTCATTCCAGCAACTTGTTGGTTGGGATTCATGTTGGTATTATAAAGTTAATTAGTTAACCCGGTTGAATCACTCGGTACAACCCGGTTCAACTGGTTGAACCATTTTTTTAGCCTAACCCGATATGCTTTAAAAAACCGGTTTTTAAAACATTGGTTGGTAGTGTTATTGGCCAATTGGTAAAAGTTTGAGTTATTTAAATCCAATATCCCATAATTTTTTTGATTGTTTTCTTGACAATTACTATCGAGGGTTGACTTGTATTATATAACACTACAAAAAACAACAACGGTCACCACTCAAACTCAATTAATCGACGCGTCTCTTCGCAAGTTGGTGCCGCTTTTTCCCTAACGCGTTTTTATATAATAAATGAAATGATTCTACATGACAAAATTCAAATCGTTTCACTGGTAGTCGCACATGTTCACATTTCATTTGACGTCCGTTCGATTCCCGTATGGGCGTTTCCTTCCTCATTTTTTAACCCTTTCTTCTTCTGTTACTAAAATTGTATGTTGTAATCAAGATCTGAATTGCCCCTTTCATTCGGATCTCCAAATCCCATTATTCATCCCTCAAACTCCATTCAATAATCCAAAACAAATCCATCATTTACCACTAGGTAAACCTTTAAATACCGTTCAATTGAGGCATATGATTCTTCCATCCTCCATGCCCATTAATATAACCCATAATTTTTATCATATTATTTTATTAAACCATTGAATAATTTGTTATTTGCATGATTGTTATTTGAATGCGTATGTCATCTTCAGGTTTGTAATTCAGTTTGTGTTTTTTTAGAACATTTTGTTTTGAATTCGGTTGATTCGTTCGTATTGAATTTTGATTTTGATTGTGATTGTTATACACTATCATATCATTTGTCTGTTATAATGTTTTTGATTGTTGATATTATCCATATAACATAGATTCATGGTTATAAGTGGGTACATATTTGGTGATTCTATGGTAAGATAATTCTATTAGTGGTGTACTTTTAAATTATAATTTGCATAGTGTTATGAACAATACCTTCGTATAGAAATTTTTAGGTATATACGTTTTCGCCCCCCCCCCCCCCCCCCCCCCCAGAATTGGGAAAAATCGACTCCCCAAGCTTCGCCAATTATGCCTGTGTGGACTACACAGGAGTACAGGTTTTTAACATGTTTGACAGTGGATCGATCATCCCATCTCCGGGTGTCCTCCAAGCAGTGATAAAACTCCAAGATCTTGAATGATTATGTATTGATCAAAATACACTATGTTTTTCCGTTTTATATTGCCACCATCATCTAGACAACATCCCCATGTTTAAGGGTTTTAGTAGAACAATTCCTAGACCACCCTGATCTTTAGGTGCAGTTATAGTTTCCCAGGAGACCCAATGCGTTTTTGCTCGATTGAAACCACCAATACTTTATATCTTTTGAGCATGCATTCTAAGTTAATAATAACAAATCAACGACCTGTACGAATATATTTTTAGGTTTGGTTTACTTTTTAAATAATTAACAACCCGCTGCAACGCGCAGGTTAGCGTTAACTCGTTTTATTAACAAAAACCAAAGACAATTGTATGCCGCACTAACAAGAGTATAAAAAGCAGAGACGAATTCAAATTATTAATATTAAACAAAGATGGAAAGATGACAAGTGGTGGGCATAGACGTTGTAGAAGCGAAATTGTGAGCTCAGTGGATGAAGCCAATGGTTTCCAAAGATTTAAGACTCATATGCAAAGGGCTTTGAACTGGGGTGGTACTCCCGATCAAGCATTCTTCAATCCCGATCGCAAACGTCACTGGGCTCAATTCCACTCTAACCCCTTGGTAATATGCCTCCCTCCTCCTCCTCCTCAAGTTTTTCTTTACATCATCGATCATGTTAATTACGTGCAGGATACCACCACAAAGTATGAGGATACAACCACGCTTTTTGAACATTTTCTTATTGCGGGTATCCACCCAAATGCTAATCTTGACCCCGTTGAGGATGCATTTGCCAAAAGCATGCATTTTCAATCACCTCCATTTGCCATCATGGAACCTCAGGTCCATTTGCCAACTTTTTTTCTTATCTGCTGCCTGCTTAATTATTTCATTCATATATTTTTTTTGTTGTTACCTACAGATACTTTTCAGGTATCCTCCAGGAAATAGGTTACCTATGCCCTTATCAGACATGGCATCATTTTGTTTTCCTGAAGGTGTCAAGGTAACTCCACAATCACACTATATATATGCACATGTCAAACCAGACTTTTTTCTAACTAATGCTGGAAATACCATTAATACAGACAGTGGTGTAGTAACAAACAACTTTTATACTTTAAGAAAGAAACAACTAACTTTCCACACCCTCTACTTACCAGTGGCGGATCCAGAAATTTTTTTCACCGGGTTCCTTTTGGTAGATTTTCACTAATTCTCACTGTTTTTTTAAATCATATAAAATTTCCACTATTTTTTTCATTTTTTTCCAAACCGAGGGGGTTCCCGAGAACCCCCCAAAACACCCCTGGATCCGCCACTGCTACTTACCGTTGATAAAAACATGCGATGCTCTTTCTTTTTCTATCCTTTCATGTTTTCTTCCATTAACAGACCTCTAGTAGAGTGTCATTTTATTATTTATGTTCTGTATAAGTATTTCTTTTTTAATTTTCTAATTTGATTAGGCATGTATGCTGGCAAAGTCCCCATCACTTAGTGAGCTGAATCAACTCGTGTACGGACAGGTATGAGTGTGTGGCATATTGAATATCTTTCTTTCTTTCTTTTTTTTTGTCAGCTGCAGCTCCTCCTGAGGACGAACGATCAAACTTTCTTTTATTGTGTTTCCATGAACAGGACCACTTAAGCAGAGATGATTTATCATTTATATTTTCACTCAAGGCAAGTTGTATTTAGTTTTGACATGCCACACTAGCTATGTTCATCTGGTTTTCTCTTTTCCCTTTTCACATTGTGGCTTATCATTAGGTTGCCATTGAAGCACTCAAATAATGTATGTCTTGTTGGTCAATTGATGCATAAAACAGACAAACACGACAATGTACTTTATAACTTTTTTTTTTTAACCTCTATCAGCCATTATATCCTTTCTCACTCGTATGAATGAAATCATTGTTGTTAGGTTTTAGTCAAATCAAATAACTTGAATACTCAATTTGGAATAAAAAGGTGGACAATATTTTCCATAGTTAACAAGGAGAAATGTAAGTATGTGGCTGATAATTTATTTTTGTTTTGAGTATGTAATTATGGCAAATGTGATAGTGACATATTATGCATTTTGCCTGTATTCATCCTTTTAACTAAAAAAGAAAAGAGGAATTTACGAAAATGGTCAAGAATAAAGTTGACTTACCAAAATAGCCAGCTCATGCGTCGTTGGAACGGGGCATCACCCCTCTTATACGTCCTTAATTCTTTAAATGGATGCGTGTATGGATGAAGCAGCAAGTACGAAAATGGGATGCATGGGATGAGTCACGGACGCATGGGATGAGTCGGCAACGCATGGGATGAGTCACGGACGCATGGGATGATGGGATGAGTCACGGACGCATGGGACGCATGATGTCACTGAGACACGTGTCACTTCTACATTGGCGGACGCATGAATGAGCCCTGCAGACGCATAAGCTCTCTTGTAATCAGTGATGCCCTGCTTCACCGACACATGAGCTGGCTTTTTTGGTAAGTCAAACATTTTCTTGGCTATTTTCGTAAATTTCTCAAAAGAAAAATCGATCAACTTGCTGCAATAGCATGAAACAAATATATGCTTTTTTTATTATTCACAAAATCACTTACATGTGTGAGATAGTAGCTAGGCTTTACTTTGTATAATTAAATCCAGGTGGCAGACAATGCAACTCTTTATGGTGTTTGCCTACACACACAAGAATTTGTTCAGAGACCTCCAGGGATGCTTGGTGTTGCATCATCCCTTCCAAGAGTGCCGGGACATGGCAGTCCTTTTCTAATTACTGCTCCTCGTTGTTACTGTCTATTGACAAGAGTCCCCTTCTTTGAACTACATTATGACATGTTAAACGGGCAAGTTTTTCACCACCAAATTCATATCAAAATATTCACTACCAGCCTGTAATGCATGTACTTTGATGCAGAATAGTTGCACAAGAGCGTCTCAGTCGAATAACCCAGTTTGTTAGTGAAGTGAGTCTTGATCATGTCCCTTCATCATCAATCAAGGTAAATAACCAAGAGGATGAATGTGCATGTGAGCAGCGGTCATGGATGGATTCCGCAATACCAGTTGAAGGGACACTAGCCCTTAGGCTAAATTCACCATCAAAACTGGAAACCAGATCTCCTACTTGTGATGCATCAGAAAATAGACGGGAGTGTTTAGGACAAATGCATGACAGCATGAGTATTGAGGCATGTGTTGTTCCTGTTAACGGGTCACTAGAACGAATTCAGACTTCTGGACCACTGTTCAGGTATTGTGCTTTTTTTTGAGAAATTTACGAAAATGGCCAAGAATAACTTTGACTTACCAAATTGGCCACCTCATGCGTCGGTGGAGCAGGGCATCACCGATTACGAGACACCTTATGCGTCTGCAGGGCTCATTCATGCGTCCGCCAATGTAGAAGTTACACGTGTCTCAATGGGATGCATGCGTCCCATGCGTTCCATGCGTACGTGACTCATCCCATGAGTCCGTAACTCATAAAATTTACTTTTAGCGAGATTTGAGGCATCCCATGCGTCCGTGACTCATCCCATCATCCCATGCGTCCGTTTGAGGCATCCCATGCGTCCGTGACTCATCCAATCATCCCATGCGTCCGTGAGTCCGTGACTCATCTCATGCGTTGCCGACTCATCCCATGCGTCCGTGAATCATCCCATGCATCCCATTGAGACACGTGTCACTTCTATATTTAAGGACGCATGGGATGAGTCGGCAACGCATGGGATGATGGGATGAGTCACGGACACATGGGATGAGTCATGGACACGTGTCACTTCTATATTTAAGAACGCAAAAGGTGTCTCGTAATCGGTGATGCCCTGCTCCACCGACGCATAAGGTGGCCAATTTGGTAAGTCAAAGTTATTCTTGGCCATTTTCATAAATTTCTCTTGTTTTTATCTTTAACGGTGAGGTCAAAAGAGTACTAGCTAGGGTTACTTAATTCATACAGCCTTATTAAGAAAATATATTAATATTATTACCTACCATGCATATTATTGTGTGTGTTTAACCAGTTCAGTGAGAGGGGTTGTAACAGAGGATGAAGATGGAGTACTTTCTTGCAGTGAAACTAGTAAAACGATTATGGAATGGGCGAAGGTATGTATGTTGCTTACAAGTTATTGAGTTTTTCTTAATCGATAATTGATTTTGTCAAGTGATGACAGGAAAATAAAAACGAAATGCTACAAATCGTTTGCGGCTATCATGCTTTACCAGTTCCATCATATGGAGGCAAAGTACATTTTAAGCCACTTGAGCATCTACATGCTATTGAATATTATAGAACTGGTTTTGCTTTTGGAGAAGATCCTAATGCTGATATCTCAATGATTCCTGATAAGGTAAATTAAATTCATGGGTTGAGGGACTTTTTCTTGTTGACAATACACATTTGTAAGCTGGTTTGGTTTGACTTATGGTGTTTGCCCAGGTGAAGTTAAAGCTTGCTGCAATTGAGGAAGCTGTGTCACTATCAAATTGGACAACCATAACAATCTGTAGAGCTCTTTCCCTTCAAAATGTAAATGCTGCTATTATTAGTGTTACACATGCATGGAGCTTGCTTGCTGCTATATTAATGATAAAACTAATAATAATAATAATAATTACAGGTTTTGGCATTGCTTGCTGCGATACTTTTAGAGAAACAAGTTATCATCACATCCCCAAATCTGGTAAACTACTTTTCTCAAAGTTATTGATCAATGCTAATAATGATTGTTATTCCAAAGTGGTTAATTGACATTAATTAATTAATTAATATATGTAGGGTGTCCTATCTGCCACAGTGTTATCTCTTATCCCTATGATTCTTCCATTTGAAAGGCAGAGCCTTTTCCTTCCGGTGAGTTAGTTAGTTACATGAATATATATATATATATATATATATAGGACAAAGATCCGTTAGGAACCACCCTTTATTGCAAGAACCAATGTGAACACAACCAAAAATGCCTAAAAATAGCTAAAAAACACACAATTTTTTTTTAATATTTTTTATAAAAAAAGCGCTACTTTTAGTAGCAAAAAAAAATATTAAAAGTAGCGATTTTAACATAAAAAATATTTAAAAAATTTTTTATAGATTTTTTTTAGGTTTTTTGGGGATTAGTTTTTAGCATTTTAGCTTGGGGGTGGGGGGGGGGGGGGTGGTTAGGTTTTTTTTTTTGGGGGGGGGGGGGGGGGAGGTTAAGTTTTTTTTTAGCTATTTTAGGTTGTGTTCACATTGGTTCTAGCGGTTCTCACAATAAAGGTGCTTCTCGCATGAACCTTACCCTATATATATGTATATTGCCACCGGAAATATTAACATTAATAATAATAATATTTACAGGTTCTTCCATGGAAGATGCTTGATTTTCTCGACGCCCCAGTTCCCTTTGTTGTAAGTTAGTTTCCCGCCCGCATCGCATGGTTATTTCACATTCTTAGTTATTATTGGAAAGGGAAATCTGAATAAGCTTCATTTTGAATTAGCTGATTGAAATTTCAAATAACACATTTCATAGTGATAGCATGATTCAGACAATAGAATAATATGTTTATCTGCATCATGAATCTTAATTTGTTGTGCAGGTTGGGATACTACATAAACCAGCTGATCTCAAGATGAAATCAAATAACCTTGTTCATGTTAATTTGGCTGATGATCGGGTGGGTATAATAATAAACTTTATATATAAGTAGTTATTAATAGTAAAGTGATTGATGTAGTTGTAGTATATTATACATATGGTTGTGGCAGCAGGTTAAAGCGTCCTCCTTGCCAGCACTTCCTAAGCAACGAGAACTAATAAACAGACTAGGGCCACTTCATGCGAGACTATCAAGCGACAAAACTGCTGCTAAAAAGCATCCAGTATACAAATGCAATAAATGGCAGATTGATGCTGCCACACAATTCTTGGCTTGCATGAGACAACACTTGGAGTCCCTTTGTTCAAACTTGTCCTACCATTCAATTACTTGTCCTAACAAAAGGGTAAGGAGGACCCATCCCCTAACTCCATCATCCTCCATCCTTAGGCTCTCTCTCTCTCTTCTATTTGCAGATTTCTCTACTTGTCAAGGACAGCTATATTGATTCCTTCCCCTATAGAGACCGCCAGTTTGTCACGGTATGCACACCCTTTTCTTTTCTTTTCTTTTTTGTGTAAATGACAGACAGCTCCTAGCTTTTTTGCAGGAATTTGTAGATACACAGATGTTCACACTTCTATCAGACACTCGACTATCTAGACCCCCCGAGTATTAACCAATTGCCCCTGGGATGGAAGGACTGATTGATGATGTTGAATTTGTGACAAACGACACAAATCCGGTAACTTCCGTACCATTAGATAATTATTTATTGTCTGCAATTATGTGTTTTAAACGTCAACATTTTATGTTTGCATGTTATACATTTCAATCATGCATGTCATACATTTCATTCATCGCATTGTGAAACAATTTAAGTGTTGCATCAAAACAATTAGTAAACTCACCGGTTAGATAGGTTATGTCAGCATAGCCTCAGTACTCAGCTAATTGGTAGATTTAGGACTTAGATGTACGTCCGACATAAAAAATATATAAATCTCAAGTGGGGAAAACAAGTATAATAGTTAACACTTTCCGGAAAAAATTAACGAACTTAAAAGTGTCTGTTTTGGACCATAAATGACATTTTTTCGCAGGATTCAGAATCCGACAAATTACACAAGTCCAGAAATATTGATCAACATCAAAAACAACTTAAAAAGTATTGGGAATACCTTTAAACCACAAAAACATATAATACCTTATAAATTACATAACTTAACCTTTTAGCGAACCGACGACGAAACAAGCACCGAACAATTATCCGAACACTACCAAAACACCAAATATGGACTAGTAACATTGTTTTAAAGTTGTAACACTAGTAATGCCATATGTTACTTAGTTACAAACAAAACATTTAAAAACACTTAACCCCTAATTAAACCTCAATATACATTCAAACCCCTAAACTATGGAAACTTGATAGAACCCCCCCCCCTTCTCACAAGCCCATATTGACTGTTTAAAGGGGGCCCCACAAGCCCCCTAAATGTCTCATGTTTATGGGAAGTGTTTGTTGGTCCATAAGGTGGATTAGGAGAAAAAGTGGATGCATGAGTTATATTAGTGAAGCCTTATCATCACCTAACATTCAAACACCCAAGATCACCAACTCAATTCTCTCATTCTCTCCCTCTTATTTTCGGCCTCGACCGCTCCCAAATCTCGACCGCTCCCAAATCACCATCATCTTCCATTCATCTTACAAGCATTCCAAGTGTTCACAAGGGTGTAAGAAGGTTACCAAAGGAAGGTTCAAGTGTTGGAAGCTCAAGGACCACTCAAGGAAGCTATTAAACACCATTTTCATCTTCTTGTTCATATTGCCACTTCCCTAGCCAGCAGAGCTAGTTGTGAGTCTTCTAATCTTTTGTTTTGATGTTCATTAGTAGTGTAATGATGATGTACAAGTTAAACCATCAAGAAAACTAAACGTTAAAATATGAACAAGTAAAGAAAATACAAGATCTAACATGAACAAGTAATTTTTAGTGTTATATGAAGATTGTGATGAAGTTGTTGTTTGTTTTATGATTTTGTTGAAATCCATCACATGCAGGCTTGTTAGAATCATAGATCTAACAAGTATACACATGGATCTTGAAAGATCCATGATGAACATGTTAGTAGACTTGAAGAGCTTGAAAAATGAACTTGTAAGTTTGTTAAAAATGAAATGTTTATAGTTATAAACTTACTAGCAAAGTAGATGAACAAGTTTTCAAAATAAAGTTTCTACAAAGTTTATAAAATTTAATAAGTAAGCTTTGTTTCAAAAATCTCTACATGTTTAAAGTGTAGATCTAAATTACTACAAGTTTATGTGAAACTTCAAGTTTGTTAGATGAAAAGTATGGATGATTTTGATGATTGTTACTTGCAAGGTTTGTTGTTGTATGAGTTTTGAGTTTAAAAAGAAAATAAACACATGTTTTTAAACATGAAAAAACCTCTATTTTTAGGGGAAACAATGGAAATTTTTTTGTAGAATTTAAACACTTAGAAAAATATATTTTTTCAAGACTTTTTACAAGAAATATGTTTAAAGTATTTAGCCATAATTTTCCCTAATTTTATACAAAATATAAGTTAAGAAAATAGTGTTTTTCTTAAAGAATAAAATGGATATAATTATATATAATTAGGGCAAGTTATACATATTTAGTGGTCACCCAAAAATTTGTGTGTTTATGTGTATATTATGTGTAAGACTCATTAGTATACAAGTAGACACTACAAAATACACACAAAGGAATACACATATAAAATACACCCAAAAATACCACAAAATATAACTAAGTATAAAAATACTTATACTTGCCCAAGTGAGTGTATGAAAAAAAATACAATATATATATATATATATATATATATATATATATATATATATATATAGGGTGAGGTTCTAGAGTGAACACTAATGTATTTGCAAACCGAGTGAACAAATCCTGATCATTGATTTACACACGTGTATGACCAGGATCTTATCATAAAATCGTAAAATACACTAGTGTACTTCAACATCAAATCCTGGCCATTGATCTACACACGTGTATGGCCATGATTAGTTCACTCAGTTCGCAAGCTACACTAGTGTTCACTCTTGAACCTAATCCTATATATATATATATATATATATATAGGGAGGAGCTCATGCGAGAACCACCTTTATTGTGAGAACCGCGAGAACCAATGTGAACACAACCTAAAATAGCTAAAAAAACCTAACCCCCCCCCCCCCCCAAAAACCTAACCCCCCCCCAAGCTAAAATGCTAAAAACTAAACCCCCAAAAAACCTAAAAAATCTAAAAAAATCTAAAATTTTTTTTTGAATTTTTTAATATTTTTTATGTTAAAATCGCTACTTTTAAATTTTTTTTTGCTTCGAAAAGTAGCGATTTTTTTATAAAAAAATCAAAAAAAAAATTTTTGTGTGATTTTTAGCTATTTTTAGGCATTTTTGGTTGTGTTCACATTGGTTCTCGGGGTTCTCGCAATAAGAGGTGGTTCTCGCATGATCTTCTCCCTATATATATATATATATATATTTCCTTACCAAGGGTTATGGACATTTGGACTTTATGGACAAGTGTATATATATATATATATATATATATATATATATATATTTTAACAAGTGTGGTAAAAATATATATATTAAACAAGCCTTAAAAATATATTATTTTTAAGAAATATAAATTCCAGAAAGTATAAAATCATAAGGAATGATTTTTGGCATTAAACACAAAATACATAAGTATCTACACCTAAATACATGTATACTTGCCTAAGTATACATTTGGTAAAATTACAAATATATTTATACTAAAATAATATTGAAAATATTATTTATTAAAGGTACAAATCGACGTTGACTTGGTCAAACTAATACAAATACAAGTATACACAAATAATACAAGAATACATATACAAAGATAAGTTAAAAATATATTATTTATTTTTAACACATATCGTATACAAAGATTCAATATATATTTATTTTATTTGAGAATTATATACACACACACACACACATATATATATATATATAATTACAAATAGAAAATACAAATTAAATTAACGATAACGTGACGAACGGGTAAAACCCGACTACAATGGGCACGGCCCACACATGTCTCGGATTAAAACAATGTCCAAACTTGTTCATATATCGTTTTTAAATTCTATATATGTATATATATTTTGGGAATAAAAACATATATAATTACAAATAACAAATACAAACTATATATATTTGTAAATTATATATATTAACAATTCATGAACATATACATCTAAAACACAAGAAATACATAAGACAAGATGGTAACTTGTATGTAGAGAATTACAAGTTTAGATGATTAACATACGTAGAACATTTATAGGTTACGTCGCAAACGCAGAAGATACCAATGAAGTTTAAGACGCTTGAAGACGCAAATCAGTGAGTTTATGTCCCCACTTTTAAACATTTTCTCGTTTTCTAAACTTTGGGCAAAATACATGTACATTGGTATGTTAAAAACTAAGGAATGATACATTAGATCATGTCACGAATAGGGTATACGTAAGCACCATTAATCTAAGTTTAGACCAAAGAACAAAGGTTAGATCTAGCAGGTATTGGCAGCCTCACTCTTGGTCCACGTTTACCCACACGGAAGAGTACTTTTGGGTCACAGTCGAAGATCAATCGATGTATAAATCACTTAGGTTTGGATGCTTCCTATGTCGCCACACATGTTAATGTCCTCGTGAAACATTAGCGATCTCGATTTCCTTACGATTTACAACTTATATTTTACAACTTACAACTTACATCTTACATTTGTATACCATATTTTATATAAATACAACTCATACATTTTATACAAACTACATGAATTCACACCAACTTTGTTGACGATTTTTCAAACTTACATGTATTTCAGGAAATTAGAGGAAGCTCTGCAGGTTACGTTTCACGAAGTCATGTGTCTACACTGCATGCCACCTTTTGAAGGATTTGTTTGTTATATCCCACCTCATTGCGGCAATATAGGAAACAAAACCTTGATCTTTTAAATTGGAACTATGTTGTAAACTTTTAAACTATTATCTTTTGAAGTGTTTTAAACACTTTACTTAAACTATGTTTGAAACTTGAAACATTGAATGGCATTTGGAGTTTGTTTTATTCATGTAGTATGTTTACTTATTCGTATGCAATGAGAATCAATCACGATCACATCTCGCGCTTCCGCCTCTAAAAGGGGTGTGACATGTCGTAGGTTCTTTATTGAAAACTGTGATATTCTCTGTGTTACTGGTTTGGGAAGAAATGTTAGTCTGTAGATAACTGTCAGACCTTGTGAAGTCACAAGTGTCCGCATTTATTAAGTTCAAGGGGTGTCCGCATTTGTTAAACTTGTTTATATGTCCGCACATGTTAAAATTATATAAGTCCGCACTTAATAACATGTCCGCACATATATAAGGATGTCCGTACTTAAGAGTTTTTCATTGTGTCCGCACTTATAAGTTTTTTTTAACATGTCCGCGCACTTATGAATTTTAACATGTCCGCACTTAGTGAAGTTTAAAAGGTCCGCACATGTTAATTTAAAAAGGGGTCCGCACTTATGATTAACTTAAAGGGTCCACACTTGTGATAACTTAAAGGGGTCCACACTTAGTGAATCTTATAGGATCCGCACTTAAGGAATGTTATATAGTCCTCACTTATCATCATATGAGGTCCGCACTTATTGATGTCTATATATAGTCCGCACTTGTGTCGATTTAAGGGAGTCCGCACTTGTGCTAACATAAAAGAGTCTTCACTTATGTTAATTTAAAAGGTCCGCACATGTTGATTGAATATAGTGGTCCGCATTTATGTATATATGTAATATGAGTGGGTTTCGAATTTGTTTAAGGATTAAAGGAGGGTCAGTGTTTACCTTTATGTTGAATTCGAGCTTATATGGTGATTATGTTAGTCAGGGTTTCTGTTTATGTGTTCTGATGTTTAATAGAAGTTCAGGGATCCGAACTTAGTAAGTATTATCGAATCTGAACTATTGTCACCAACTAGGGAAACTACTGCGTGTTAAACATGATCAACCTGATCACTTAAACAATGGGTTGTTTGGACACTTGGGGTATTGCATGACCCTACACATGTATGTACTTACATTATTTAAACCTTGGGTCATGTGTAACGGACCTAACCATTAATTAACACTAGAAGTACGTTGTCATACCGAGCAAACTAAGGTGAGTTCACTACTTTTCCACAAGCATGCGTCCCGGGGGGACAAACAAACTACTATTCCTGGGAGGAATACATTTCAATGTTTTGGTTTAATTTCGATGTTAGTTAATAAACTCAACTCTATCATGAAAGTCCCTATGTACATACCAAGCTAGTTGCCTGGGAGGCAACGGGGTATTAGTTGATAGTGCTATTGGGCCTGACAAACCTCACATCGTACTTGGGAGGACGGGCGTGAGCTAATGACCTTAAACACTTTGATCAATAATGATATACATTGATGAGGGCACCAAAAATGAATAGTCAATTAGTACAGAGTTTATTATTCGTAACATGTCTTTAAACTAAACACTTACATGATTTTTGTTAAACAAAACTGTGAACTCGCCAACTTTATGTTGACACACTTTTTCTGCATGCTTGTATGTCGTTAGATATCTACATGGACCGGGACTTGCAATCGGAGGAACGAGAGGTGTCATGGGTCGTGCTGCATATTGAAACGCTTAACGGTATGTGATGCTTTACAAACAATTTATTTTTCGAGTATTTAAAACAATTACAAATTTGCTTCCACTGAACGTATACCGTGTTTAATTTGAAAAGCACTTTTCATGTTGAATGGGATTTTGAGTTTATTATTTTATTGTTAGTTCAATGTGATTAGTGGCTAGATCCTGGTACGTCACACGCCTCGCGGTGAGATCCGCATGTGGTAGTTTGGGGGTGTGACACCTATTCAAAACCTTAATCACAGTTCCTATGGAAATTTGCTTCCACTGAACGTATATCGTTTTTAAGTTGAAATGCACTTTTCATGTTGAATGAGATTTTGAGTTTATTATTTTATTGTTAGTTCAATGTGATTAGTGGCTAGATCCTGGTATGTCACACGCCTCGCGGTGAGATCCGCATGTGGTAGTTTGGGGGTGTGATGACACCTATTCAAAACCTTAATCACAATTCCTATGGAAATCGTGCACAATTAACCGTAAACTAGTCACTAACACACAATCATGACCTAACTAGCATTCATACATGGAAGACATCCACAAAACACAAGTGAAACGTGTGATCAGATTTAAACAAGATTAAATATGCATAATCATTAAATCAATATTCCAAAGTTTGTTACTTTTCAAGAAATAATCCATAAACACATTAACAAACGATAAAAAACCATACTTTAATCAAAAGTTCATCGCAACGTAGATAGTCTAAGAAATTTAGCCAAGAATCATCGTCTTAAAAACAATAAATCAGAGTCTCATAACTGAATTCATTGACATAGAACAAAGAAACAAGAAAAAAAAAAAAAAACCCAAGAAGATGGAACCCGTAAGCTTCAAAATTTCAGCTCCCTAATCGACTCCAATAAGTTCCAGCCTTCAATCCTTACTAATGATGCTCTAAAAATCGTCCAAACAGTTCCCCAGTTGAATTATTAAAGATTAGGGTTTTGAAACAATGTATAAATATACGATAATAAGTCCCAAACCACGATTCTTATGAAATTCGTTGGGCTTTAAGCCTTTGACGGCGCGCGGTAACTTTGGGCTTACATGTCGCGGCCCATGGCGCATCTAATCGAGTCAACAGGCCAACATCCTTTTTGGCGGCACGCAGAAGAAGTGTCAAAACCTGTCACAACGCGCGAAAGGTGTAAAGCATGTGATTTTATCATTTTTTAATTTTTTCGATCACTAGTTCGCAATCCGGCACTTGGATTTAACATGTTTTAGCTCGTTTTATTCATAGTTTCAGCAACTTTAATTCACCAAGACTTGCAAAATGTAAATAAATCAAATATACGAGTATTCTAATTAAAACGACACTAAAACTAACTAAAAACCGAACAAACTGTATACGATAAACAACGTATTTTACAATACATCAGTTGTCCAAATAGCAAAGCATATCAAGTAGTGTATACAAAACCCCACACACTAACAGTAGTTTCCCGGTAAGAATATAAAGACTTAATCACTGTAATATAAGTAACAATTGGAAAACATTCAGGGTTTTACAAATCATTTAAGAAAAAGAGAATGACTCACGTTGCAAAATTAGGGTTTTTAGTTATCGCCTCCTGGTTTAAGTCATGGGTTCCTAAATAAACACGCAATGCAACATGTATTAGTGTATTAACCCAATTCAAACTATAACGATAATCATGAGATCAAAATCTCAACGCAGTTAACAAAGTATAGCCTTATTCAGGCAACACTTTGACATCCGTTGATTGGTTTCGGATCAATCGGACAGGGTATCGTACAAGTGATTGGGTTAGCACACTTTCTACGGAGTAGAGTTTCGAGGTTTAGGGGCTCGGGATTATAATGACAGATCGAGAAAGAAAGCGTTGCCGATTTTAAATAGAACAGGTGCACTGAGATTTGTCCTACAACTACCCTTATATAGCCCACCTAGGTTTCCTCTGCACATCGTGGGAGGATCAGGTGTATCCCCCGCGTGGCGCAGGAGCTGTCTATCAGGGCTAGGCTAGCGTCTTCACTTGTGTAGCCTTGCCACTTGTCGCAAAACGACGCCACGTGTTTTGAAACTCCCCCGCGCGTCGCGGGAGATGCAGGGGTATCTCTCGCGTGGCGCCTAGGATGCCTGGTTTCAAATTCTTCGTTTTATCACGCTGGGTCTCGTCATTCATGTCCGGGGTTTCGATTATGGTTCTTCCTAGGGTCTTTTGAGAGTTGTTACAAATACCACTTAACACAAGGAGAGAGTTGTTTGCAATCTTGGTTATCTTGCCACGTCACTATTAACACCTCAAATGTTAGAGTCCACCCCATGGCCTTATAATGATGGTCTAATATTTTACGAAACCATTAATACCTCTTACAATTCAAACTAGCAAGCATATTATTCGAGAAAAAAAATTCCATAAGACAAAAAAATTACCCTAATTGAGTGGTGAAATGGGAAAGATATCAAGTAGCAAAGTTCCAAGCTCTTGGTGATAATCCTTGTTCAAATTGCAACTTGAGAGGCAAACGAGTAGATAGTGTGTCGCAGCCCCCGACCCCTGCCCCGGGAGGCGGGCGGCTGCGAGACACATCGCGCAGAGCGGGTGGTATCGGTGTTTTTTAATTTGGCAGCGGAAAGTTTTCATCAGGACCGTAGTTAGGAAATAGTTTATCAGAGTTAAAACACCAAACTTTTTATAATAAATAAATGGGATAAAACTCAAGTTTCCATTACAATACATTTATAGGGATAAACCCTGGTTTATTGAAAATAAAACTCCTTTTTATTTAGGTAACTTTTATAGCCACTTTTCCAAGCCTTCAGTGCTCTCCAACTGGCTTCTATTAACTTCACATTAAGTTACCTGAAACGTGTTTTAAAAGATTTTATCAACAAGAAATACTGGCGAGTGCATCCCAGTTTAATCAAAACAATTTTGTAACTTTATAGTATTGAGAGTGATTACAATGTTTATATATACCCAATTACTCATTCGGTACTGTCAATCCTGACTTGTGGTCATGCTACTATTCGCAATAGTAACAAGTGTTAAGTAATGTATACAAAACCCCCAACATACCAGCAGTAATTGTAGAATACATAGACTCAATCACCTGTTAATTATGTTTGAAAACATTTGAGGTTTTATACAAACAGTTTACATAAAGGTGACAAAAAGTAAGATGTACTCACATTGTTTACTTAGGTAAAACTAAAGCTTCCTGGTGTATCTCCTGGTTATTATCTATTAAAATTAAACAATGCACATGTGTTAGTAAAATAATCCAAATCACATTAACCGTACAACTCGAGACAGAACTCCAATGACTGAGTCAGACAGAGCCTTGACATGCATTACAGAGTCCTAGATCAATCGGGTGTAACACAAGATATAACTCCAACGACTGAGTCAGGCAGAGCCTTGACATGCGTCCCTAAATCAATCGGGTAGGGTAACTGATATGTGATTGGGAGTTATAATACTTACAACGAGGCAGAGCTTCGCTTTATAGGGGTATTATTTCCCGAGTATAATTGCCCACTATAGATCCGTGAAAAGAAAAGAATTGAACGGTTTCAAATGAGGCTGTCGACCTCAATTTATAGGCTGATCACAAGGCGGCTCGCGCCCCGCGACAGCTCTGGCTTCGGCCTTCGCGGCCCGCGAGGACCTTAGTGTCGGCTGTAGGCTTGGCGAGTCAAAGGGGTAGGCCTGCCACGAGCTAGGCCACGTGGCGCAAGGGGTGTTTGGCAAGTAACTGGGCCTCGCGCCCCGCGAGAGACAATGGGGGTCCGGGTCGCGGCCCGCGACAACCCTTTATAATTGTTTTTATTTGATTTTTATAAATTTTAAGGTATTTTAGGGTCGTTCCTCGTATACAGGGTATATTAGGAACATTTAGGGTTATAATATTAGGAACATAAGTCACTTATGCAAAAAACTTGTTTGACCAAACAAAAACGGATTCAATATCCTAAACAAATTCGAAATAAATGTCAACCTTGGTTATCTTCTAAAGCCTTTGCCACATCAGGAGGCAAACATTATTGTTCGTTTTCAACAACAACTACGGCAACACTGGTAATGATCCTCGCCAAAAGTCAAGACAACCGATGTCCCAACTAACCTTTGATGCTTACGAGGAAACAACCTCACGCGCGCGGTTGAACCACGTTTGGCGATGCCTAATTAATGTTTCACGTCTGACAAATGACAACCTGTCATCTAACCATCACACGTCAACAATTAGCACAGTACCTTTTACCTGCCATGAGTCAAGATTTTCAAAATTTGAAATCATGAAAACCTCATCCGGAAGGAACAAGAAAATATTCTTCTACAAGAAGATTCTTCATACTTTGCGCCGAATAATCTTGCTACTTCTCGAAAGAAAAAAGCGCACACTTCATAGTCCAGTGCTCCACCTACTTGTATAGAAGCAACACTGGACTGGGGGGGACTTGAAGGGGTATGGTCCCAAAAACCTTGCGCAGGAGTATAGGACCATACCATAACCTTATTCCAAGAACATCCTGAACAAGACCCTGCGCGACCACGCAACGGTTCTAAACAGGATTTGGGAGAAGTCTTTGATAACCATGCGCAGGAGAAAAGGAAAAAAACAAACATTCAACTAACACCCTTGAGCGGGCTCGCGCAAGGGTACAGTTAGACTTGAAGATATAATCCCAAGCATCTCTGCGCGCCTGAAAATCAAGACTTAAACAAAGGAATCTTTTCTGTTACAACAGAATGGACACGTGGCAAAGACATAATGGGTTACAGCTGTAAACCTTCTAGAAGGCCTTAAATGCTCATCGTGCATGACCATTCGGTTACAACCGAAAGTGCGTGGCATGATCCTAGACACTCATCCAAATCACGATGATGGCATAAACGTGGAGAAGTATCTACCCAAAATCACTTTCCACTTGGCAGCTCCCCAACCGTTGATCAAGACCCACGATCTGTGTGCAAAGATTAACGGAAGGAAAGATAACTAACAACGGAAAAGCGTTTTCTGTTACTATCTCCGTTAGACAGTTTTCCCGCCCAAAATCCGGCTATAAATAAGGCACACCAGGTATGATCTCACAGGTTCACTTCACTCACTCTCACTTTACTACACTTTCTTCATCAAGATCCCTGTACTTAATCTCACGCCGGAGGGTGGTCACGGAGAGAACCCCCATTCTCCCCGTGGTGAGTCTAACGGCTTTTTGTTTTGCAGTGATCACCAGAGAACACTAGTAAACCACTGAATCAACGAGAGGATTAACCCCTTTTATGCAGAGATAAACCCCTGATCTGATTGATTCCGATCGCTGTTTCTTCATTGGCACCCACCAATTCTTCTATTTTCATTTTCATCTTCTCGTTCGATTCATTTCTTCCATTCTGTTTTCAATGGCAGAAGCTCCAACAAATTACCTACCAAGTCCTCGATCTGAGAACAGAGACGCTTCGGTTCATGCTTCTCATGTCGATGGAATCATGGGGAAACAGTTTAGTAACAACGATGTTCCTCACGAGGTGTACAGTCATGTTACCTCGAAACTCAGAACTCAAAGTAGTCTACTTCCGGAGGGAACTCCAACTTATTGGTTTGTAAAATTTCAAGATGCCCTGAACGAAATTTTTACACAACCTTGTAAATCAGTAACTCAAGTAGCCACACAGGAGTCGACAACTCAGGTGCAAACTAAAGTTGCATCTTGAGCGTCCTGTTACGATAAATCATCGATCAAAGCATACTCTCAGTCTAACACCAAATACGAGTTCACACATCTCAGATCTGGAAGTCAGGAATCTCGTATGGAGCAAAATTCTCAAAAGCAATTCGATCGTACAGAGTTGGGCCCATATCCATTACAACAGTAGGACACCCAGCTCAGCGACAAAAACACATAAAAACAACCAGTCACAAGATGCAGAACATGGGAGACGTCCGCAGCAACCCAAACAACAGTACAGAGCAAACATCCATGGTGCAAGGTGGACCTTCGCGTAAGCATAACAGAAAACAGAACCATAATCAACACTGGTGTGAACAACAAGTAATTTTCCCTGTCGTACCAGGAGGTCCTCAAGAAGAATGACCGGTCATCATAACTGGTATCTTCGGTCATTATTGTACCGATTACATGTTCATTGATCTGGGTAGTTCTATAGATATAATTTACAAACAGTGTTTTAAGCAATTAGACCCAGAAGACAAGGCACGCTTGAAACCAGTCGATTTTCCTTTAATTGGTTTATGCAATGAATCCGTCTTTCCGCTGGGATAGATCTCCTTTCCCGTAACACTCTCTGATGGTGAGCACTCGCGCACCATTATGGTCAATTTCATGGTTATGGCAGCTACATCCCGCCATGATGTACTGCTGGGAAGACGTTCACAAAGGGAGTTCAGCATGATTACATCTATACCACACGCCGCTTGTGGTTTTCCGACAGAAACCGGAGTGGCAATTCTATATTTA
>JARYGA010061425.1:24919-52953 GCA_030545235.1 Helianthus tuberosus
GTCTCTTCGCAAGTTGGTGCCGCTTTTTCACTAACGCGTCTTTATATAATAAATGAAATGATTCTACATGACAAAATTCAAATCGTTTCACTGGTAGTCGCACATGTTCACATTTCATTTGACGTCCGTTCGATTCCCGTATGGGCGTTTCCTTCCTCATTTTTTTTAACCCTTTCTTCTTCTGTTACTAAAATTGTATGTTGTAATCAAGATCTGAATTTCCCCTTTCATCCGGATCTCCAAATCCCATTATTCATCCCTCAAACTCCATTCAATAATCCAAAACAAATCCATCATTTACCACTAGGTAAACCTTTAAATACCGTTCAGTTGAGGCATATGATTCTTCCATCCTCCATGCCCATTAATATAACCCATAATTTTTATCATATTTATTTTATTAAACCATCGAATAATTTGTTATTTGCATGATTGTTATTTGAATGCGTAGGTCATCTTCAGGTTTGTAATTCAGTTTGTGTTTTTTTAGAACATTTTGTTTTGAATTCGGTTTATTCGTTCGCATTGAATTTTCATTTTGATTGTTTATACACTATCAGATCATTTGTCTGTTATAATGTTTTTGATTGTTGATATTATCCATATAACATAGATTCATGGTTACACGTGGGTACATATTCGGTGATTCTATGGTAAGATAATTCTATTAGTGGTGTACTTTTAAATTATAATTTGCATAGTGTTATGAACAATACCTTCGTATAGAAATTTTTAGGTATATACGTTTTCGGCCCCCGGAATTGGGAAAAATCGACCCCCCAAGCTTCGCCAATTATGCCTGTGTGGACTACACACGAGTACAGGTTTTTAACATGTTTGACAGTGGATCGATCATCCCATCTCCGGGTGTCCTCCAAGCAGTGATAAAACTCCAAGATCTTGAATGATTATGTATTGATCAAAATACACTTTGTTTTTCCGTTTTATATTGCCACCATCATCTAGACAACATCCCAATGTTTAAGGGTTTTAGTAGAACAATTCCTAGACCACCCTGATCTTTAGGTGCAGTTATAGTTTCCCAGGAGACCCAATGCGTTTTTGCTCGATTGAAACCACCAATACTTTATATATTTTGAACATGCATTCTAAGTTAATAATAACAAATCAACGACCTGTACGAATATATTTTTAGGTATGGTTTACTTTTTAAATAATTAACAACCCGCCGCAACGCGCAGGTTAGCGTTAACTCGTTTTATTAACAAAAACCAAAGACAATTGTATGCCGCACTAACAAGAGTATAAAAAGCAGAGACGAATTCAAATTATTATTATTAAACAAAGATGGAAAGATGACAAGCGGTGGGCATAGACGTTGTAGAAGCGAAATTGTGAGCTCAGTGGATGAAGCCAATGGTTTCCAAAGATTTAAGACTCATATGCAAAGGGCTTTGAACTGGGGTGGTACTCCCGATCAAGCATTCTTCAATCCCGATCGCAAACGTCACTGGGCTCAATTCCACTCTAACCCCTTGGTAATATGCCTCCCTCCTCCTCCTCCTCAACTTTTTCTTTACATCATCGATCATGTTAATTACGTGCAGGATACCACCACAAAGTATGAGGATACAACCACGCTTTTTGAACATTTTCTTATTGCGGGTATCCACCCAAATGCTAATCTTGACCCCGTTGAGGATGCATTTGCCAAAAGCATGCATTTTCAATCACCTCCAGTTGTCATCATGGAACCTCAGGTCCATCTGCCAACATTTTTTCTTATCTGATGCCTGCTTAATTATTTCATTCATATATTTTTTTTGTTGTTACCTACAGATACTTTTCAGGTATCCTCCAGGAAATAGGTTACCTATGCCCTTATCAGACATGGCATCATTTTGTTTTCCTGAAGGTGTCAAGGTAACTCCACAATCACACTATATATATGCACATGTCAAACCAGACTTTTTTTCTAACTAATGCTGGAAATACCATTAATACAGACAGTGGTGTAGTAACAAACAACTTTTATGCTTTAAGAAAGAAACAACTAACTTTCCACACCCTCTACTTACCAGTGGCGGATCCAGAAATTTTTTTCACCGGGTTCCTTTTGGTAGATTTTCACTAATTCTCACTATTTTTTTTTAAATCATATAAAATTTCCACTATTTTTTTCCAAACCTAGGGGGTTCCCGAGAACCCCCCAAAACACCCCTGGATCCGCCACTGCTACTTACCGTTGATAAAAACATGCGATGCTCTTTCTTTTTCTATCCTTTCATGTTTTCTTCCATTAACAGACCTCTAGTAGAGTGTCATTTTATTATTTATGTTTTGCATAAGTATTTCTTTTTTAATTTTCTAATTTGATTAGGCATGTATGCTGGCAAAGTCCCCATCACTTAGTGAGCTGAATCAACTCGTGTACGGACAGGTATGAGTGCGTGACATATTGAATATCTTTCTTTCTTTCTTTTTTTTTTTTTTGTCAGCTGCAGCTCCTCCTGAGGACGAACGATCAAACTTTCTTTTATTGTGTTTCCATGAACAGGACCACTTAAGCAGAGATGATTTATCATTTATATTTTCACTCAAGGCAAGTTGTATTTAGTTTTGATATGCCACACTAGCTATGTTCATCTGGTTTTCTCTTTTCCCTTCTCTCATTGTGGCTTATCATTAGGCTGCCATTGAAGCACTCAAATAATGTATGTCTTGTTGGTCAATTGATGCATAAAATAGACAAACACGACAACGTACTTTATAACTTTTTTTAACCTCTATCAGCCATTATATCCTTTCTCACTCGCATAAATGACATCATTGTTGTTCGGTTTTAGTCAAATCAAATAACTTGAATACTCAATTTGGAATAAAAAGGTGGACAATATTTACCATAGTTAACAAAGAGAAATGTAAGTATGTGACTGATAATTTATTTTTGTTCTGAGTATGTAATTATGGCAAATGTGATAGTGACATATTATGCATTTTGCCTGTATTCATCCTTTTAACTAAAAAAGAAAAATCGGTCAACTTGTTGCAATGGCATGAAACAAATATATGTTTTTTTTTATTATTCACAAAATCAATTACATGTGTGAGATAGTAGCTAGGCTTTTATTTGTATAATTAAATCCAGGTGGCAGACAATGCAACTCTTTATGGTGTTTGCATACACACACAAGAATTTGTTCAGAGACCTCCAGGGATGCTTGGTGTTGCATCATCCCTTCCAAGAGTGCCGGGACATGGCAGTCCTTTTCTAATTACTGCTCCTCGTTGTTACTGTCTATTGACAAGAGTCCCCTTCTTTGAACTACATTATGACATGTTAAACGGGCAAGTTTTCACCACCAAATTCATATCAAAATATTCACTACCAGCCTGTAATGCATGTACTTTGATGCAGAATAGTTGCACAAGAGCGTCTCAGTCGAATAACCCAGTTTGTTAGTGAAGTGAGTCTTGATCATGTCCCTTCATCATCAATCAAGGTAAATAACCAAGAGGATGAATGTGCATGTGAGCAGCGGTCATGGATGGATTCCGCAATACCAGTTGAAGGGACACTAGCCCTTAGGCTAAATTCACCATCAAAACTGGAAACCAGATCTCCTACTTGTGATGCATCAGAAAATAGACGGGAGTGTTTAGGACAAATGCATGATAGCATGAGTATTGAGGCATGTTTTGTTCCTGTTAACGGGTCACTAGAACGAATTCAGACTTCTGGACCACTGTTCAGGTATTGTGCTTTTTTTTTGAGAAATTTACGAAAATGGCCAAGAATAACTTTGACTTACCAAATTGGCCACCTCATGCGTCGGTGGAGCAGGGCATCACCGATTACGAGAAACCTTATGCGTCTGCAGGGCTCATTCATGTGTCCGCCAATGTAGAAGCGACACGTGTCTCAATGGGATGCATGCGTCCCATGTGTCCGTGACTCATCCCATGAGTCCGTGACTCATAAAATTTACTTTTAGCAAGATTTGAGGCATCCCATGCGTCCGTGACTCATCTCATGCGTTGCCGACTCATCCCATGCATCCCATTGAGACACGTGTCACTTCTATATTTAAGGACGCATGGGATGAGTCGGCAACGCATGGGATGAGTCACGGACACATGGGATGAGTCACGGACACGTGTCACTTCTATATATAAGGACGCAAAAGGTGTCTTGTAATCGGTGATGCCCTGCTCCACCGGCGCATGAGGTGGCCAATTTGGTAAGTCAAAGTTGTTATTGGCCATTTTCATAAATTTCTCTTGTTTTTATCTTTAACGGTGAGGTCAAAAGAGTACTAGCTAGGGTTACTTAATTCATACAGCCTTATTAAGAAAATATATTAATATTATTACCTACTATACATATTATTGTGTGTGTTTAACCAGTTCAGTGAGAGGGGTTGTAACAGAGGATGAAGATGGAGTACTTTCTTGCAGTGAAACTAGTAAAACAATTATGGAATGGGCTAAGGTATGTATGTTGCTTACAAGTTATTGAATTTTTCTTAACTGATAATTGATTTTGTCAAGTGATGACAGGAAAATAAAAACGAAATGCTACAAATCGTTTGCGGCTATCATTCTTTACCAGTTCCATCATACGGAGGCAAAGTACATTTTAAGCCACTTGAGCATCTACATGCTATTGAATATTATAGAACTGGTTTTGCTTTTGGAGAAGATCCTAATGCTGATATCTCAATGATTCCTGATAAGGTAAATTAAATTCCTGGGTTGAGGGACTTTTTTTATGTTGACAATACACATTTGTAAGCTGGTTTGGTTTGACTTATGGTGTTTGCCCAGGTGAAGTTAAAGCTTGCTGCAATTGAGGAAGCTGTGTCACTATCAAATTGGACAACCATAACAATCTGTAGAGCTCTTTCCCTTCAAAATGTAAATGCTGCTATTATTACTGTTACACATGCATGGAGCTTGCTTGCTGCTATATTAATGATAAAAATAATAATAATTACAGGTTTTGGCATTGCTTGCTGCGATACTTTTAGAGAAACAAGTTATCATCACATCCCCAAATCTGGTAAACTACTTTTCTCAAAGTTATTGATCAATGCTAATAATGATTGTTATTCCAAAGTGGTTAATTGACATTAATTAATTAATTAATATATGTAGGGTGTCCTATCTGCCACAGTGTTATCTCTTATCCCTATGATTCTTCCATTTGAATGGCAGAGCCTTTTCCTTCCGGTGAGTTAGTTACTTGTGTATATATATTGCCACCGGAAATATTAACATTAATACTAATAATAATAATATTTACAGGTTCTTCCATGGAAGATGCTTGATTTTCTCGACGCCCCAGTTCCCTTTGTTGTAAGTTAGTTTCCCGCCCGCATCGCATGGTTATTTCACATTCTTAGTTATTATTGGAAAGGGAAATCTGAATAAGCTTCATTTTGAATTAGCCGATTGAAATTTCAAATAGCACATTTCATAGTGATAACATGATTCAGACAATAGAATAATATGTTTATCTGCATCATGAATCTTAATTTGTTGTGCAGGTTGGGATACTACATAAACCAGCTGATCTCAAGATGAAATCAAATAACCTTGTTCATGTTAATTTGGCTGATGATCGGGTGGGTATAATAATAAACTCTATATATAAGTAGTTATTAATAGTAAAGTGATTGATGTAGTTGCAGTATATTATACATATGGTTATGGCAGCAGGTTAAAGCGTCCTCCTTGCCAGCACTTCCTAAGCAACGAGAACTAATAAACAGACTAGGGCCACTTCATGCGAGACTATCAAGCGACAAAACTGCTGCTAAAAAGCATCCAGTATACAAATGCAATAAATGGCAGATTGATGCTGCCACACAATTCTTGGCTTGCATGAGACAGCACTTGGAGTCCCTTTGTTCAAACTTGTCCTACCATTCAATTACTTGTCCTAACAAAAGGGTAAGAAGAACCCCTCCCCTAACTCCATCATCCTCCATCCTTAGGCTCTCTCTCTCTCTCTCTCTTCTATTTGCAGGTTTCTCTACTTGTCAAGGACAGCTATATTGATTCCTTCCCCTATAGAGACCGCCAGTTTGTCACGGTATGCACACCCTTTTCTTTTCTTTTCTTTTTTGTGTAAATGACAGACAGCTCCTAGCTTTTTTGCAGGAATTTGTAGATACACAGATGTTCACACTTCTATCAGACACTCGACTATCTAGACCCCCCGAGTATTAACCAATTGCCCCTGGGATGGAAGGACTGATTGATGATGTTGAATCTGTGACAAACGACACAAATCCGGTAACTTCGTACCATTAGATAATTATTTATTGTCTGCAATTTTGTGTTTTAAACGTCAACATTTTATGTTTGCATGTTATACATTTCAATCATGCATGTCATACATTTCATTCATCGCATTGTGAAACAATTTAAGTGTTGCGTCAAAACAATTAGTAAACTCACCGGTTAGATAAGTTATGTCAGCATAGCCTCAGTACTCAGCTAATTGGTAGATTTAGGACTTAGATGTACGTCCGACATAAAAAATATATAAAATCCCAAGTGGGGAAAACAAGTATAATAGTTAACACTTTCCGGAAAAAATTAAAGAACTTAAAAGTGTCTGTTTTGGACCATAAATGACATTTTTTCGCAGGATTCAGAATCCGACAAATTACACAAGTCCAGAAATATTGATCAACATCAAAAACAACATAAAAAGTATTGGGAATACCTTTAAACCACAAAAACATATAATACCTTATAAATTACATAACTTAACCTTTTAGCGAACCGATGACGAAACAAGCACCGAACACTACCAAAACACCAAATATGGACTAGTAACATTGTTTTAAAGTTGTAACACTAGTAATGGCCATATGTTACTTAGTTATAAATAAAACATTTAAAAACACTTAACCCCTAATTAAACCACAATATACATTCAAACCCCTAAACTATGGAAACTTGATAGAAACCCCCCCCCCCCCCCTCATAAGCCCATATTGACGGTTCAAAGGGGGCCCCACAAGCCCCCTAAATGTCTCATGTTTATGGGAAGTGTTTGTTGGTCCATAAGGTGGATTAGCAGAAAAAGTGGATGCATGAGTTATATTAGTGAAGCCTTAGCATCACCTAACATTCAAACACCCAAGATCACCAACTCAATTCTCTCCCTCTTATTTTCGGCCTCGACCACTCCCAAATCACCATCATCTTCCATTCATCTTACAAGCATTCTAAGTGTTCACAAGGGTGTAAGAAGGTTACCAAAGGAAGGTTCAAGTGTTGGAAGCTCAAGGACCACTCAAGGAAGCTATTAAACGCCATTTTCATCTTCTTGTTCATATTGCCACTTCCCTAGCCAGTAGAGCTAGTTGTGAGTCTTCTAATCTTTTGTTTTGATGTTCATTAGTAGTGTAATGATGATGTACAAGTTAAACCATCAAGAAAACTAAACTTTAAAATATGAACAAGTAAAGAAAATACAAGATCTAACATGAAGTAATTTTTAGTGTTATATGAAGATTGTGATGAAGTTGTTTGTTTTATGATTTTGATGAAATCCATTACATGCAGGCTTGTTAGAATCATAGATCTAACAAGTATACACATGGATCTTGAAAGATCTATGATGAACATGTTAGTAGACTTGAAGAGCTTGAAAAATGAACTTGTAAGTTTGTTAAAAATGAAATGTTTATAGTTATAAACTTACTAGCAAAGTAGATGAACAAGTTTTCAAAATAAATTTTCTACAAAGTTTATAAAATTTAATAAGTAAGCTTTGTTTCAAAAATCTCTACATGTTTAAAGTGTAGATCTAAATTACTACAAGTTTATGTGAAACTTCAAGTTTGTTAGATGAAAAGTATGGATGATTTTGATGATTGTTACTTGCAAGGTTTGTTGTTGTATGAGTTTTGAGTTTAAAAAGAAAATAAACACATGTTTTTAAAAATGAAAAAACCTCTATTTTTAGGGGAAACAATGGAAATTTTTTTGTAGAATTTAAACACTTTGAAAAATATATTTTTTTCAAGACTTTTTACAAGAAATATGTTTAAAGTATTTAGCCATAATTTTCCCTAATTTTATACAAAATATAAGTTAAGAAAATAGTGTTTTTCTTAAAGAATAAAATGGATATAAATATATATAATTAGGGCAAGTTATATATATTTAGTGGTCACCGAAAAATTTATGTGTTTATGTGTATATTATGTGTAAGACTCATTAGTATACAAGTAGTGTCAAAAACTACAAAATACACACAAAGGAATACACATATAAAATACATCCAAAAATACCACAAAATATAACTAAGTATAAAAATACTTATACTTGCTCAAGTGAGTGTATGGAAAAAAAATACAATATATATATATATTTCCTTACTAAGGATTATGGACATTTGGACTTTATGGCAAATATGTATATGTATATATATATATATATATATTAACAAGTGTGGTAAAAATATATATATTAAACAAGCCTTAAAAATATATTATTTTTAAGAAATAAGAATTCCAAAAAGTATAAAATCATAAGGAATGATTTTTGGCATTAAACACAAAATACATAAGTATCTACACCTAAATACATGCATACTTGCCTAAGTATACATTTGGTAAAATTATAAATATATTTATACTAAAATAATATTGAAAATATTATTTATTAAAGGTATAAATCGACGTCAAACTAATACAAATACAAGTATACACAAATAATACAAGAATACATATACAAAGATAAGTTAAAAATATATTATTTATTTTTAACACATATCGTATACAAAGATTCAATATATATTTATTTTATTTGAGAATTATATATATATATATATATATATATAATTACAAATAGAAAATACAATTTAAATTAACGATAACGCGACGAACGGGTGAAACCCGACTACAATGGGCACGGCCCACACGTGTCTCAGATTAAAAAAATGTCCAAACTTGTTCATATATCGTTTTTAAATTCTATATATATATATATATATATATTGAGAATAAAAACATATATAATTACAAATAACAAATACAAAACTATATATATATATTTGTAAAATATATATATATATTAACAATTCATGAACATATACATCTAAAACACAAGAAATACATAAAACAAGATGGTAACTTGTATGTAGTGAATTACAAGTTTAGGTGATTAATATACGTAGAACATTTATAGGTTACGTCGCAAACGCAGAAGATACCAGTGAAGTTTAAGACGCTTGAAGACGCAAATCAGTGAGTTCATGTCCCCACTTTTAAACATTTTCTCGTTTTCTAAACTTTGGGCAAAATACATGTACATTGGTATGTTAAAAACTAAGGAATGATACATTAGATCATGTCACGAATAGGGTATACGTAACCACCATTAATCTAAGTTTAGACCAAAGAACAAAGGTTAGATCTAGCAGGTATTGGCAGCCTCACTCTTGGTCCACGTTTACCCACACGGAAGAGTACTTTTGGGTCACAGTCGAAGATCAATCGATGTATAAATCACTTAGGTTTGGATGCTTCCTATGTCACCACACATGTTAATGTCCTCGCGAAACAGTAGCGATCTCGATTTCCTTACGATTTACAACTTACATCTTACATTTGTATACCATATTTTATACAAATACAACTCATACATTTTATACAAACTACATGAATTCACACCAACTTTGTTGACGATTTTTCAAACTTACATGTATTTCAGGAAATTAGAAGAAGCTTTGCAGGTTACGTTTCAAGAAGTCATGTGTCTACACTGCATGCCACCTTTTGAAGGATTTGTTTGTTATATCCCACCTCCTTGCGGCAATATAGGAAACAAAACCTTGATCTTTTAGATTGGAACTATGTTGTAAACTTTTAAACTATTATCTTTTGAAGTGTTGTAAACACTTTACTTAAACTATGTTTGAAACTTGAAACATTGAATGGCATTTGGAGTTTGTTTTATTCATGTAGTATGTTTACTTATTCGTATGCGATGAGAATCAATCACGATCACACCTCGCGCTTCCGCCTCTAAAAGGGGCGTGACATGTCGTAGGTTCTTTATTGAAAACTGTGATATTCTCTGTGTTACTGGTTTGGGAAGAAATGTTAGTCCGTAGATAACTGTCAGACCTTGTGAAGTCACAAGGGTCCGCATTTATTAAGTTCAAGGGGTGTCCGCATTTGTTAAACTTGTTTATATGTCCGCACATGTTAAAATCATATAAGTCCGCACTTAATAACATGTCCGCACATATATAAGGATGTCCGCACTAAATTATGTCCGAACTTAAGAGTTTTTCATTGTGTCCGCACTTATAAGTTTTTTTAACATGTCCGCGCACTTATGACTTTTAACATGTCCGCACTTAGTGAAGTTTAAAAGGTCCGCACATGTTAATTTAAAAAGGGGTCCGCACTTATGATTAACTTAAAGGGTCCACACTTGTGATAACTTAAAAGGGTCCGCACTTAGTGAATCTTATAGGATCCACACTTAAGGAATGTTATATAGTCCGCACTTATCATCATATGAGGTCCGCACTTATTGATGTCTATATATAGTCCGCACTTGTGTCGATTTAAGGGAGTCTACACTTGTGCTAACATAAAAGAGTCTGCACTTATGTTAATTTAAAAGGTTCGCACTTGTTGATTGAATATAGTGGTCCGCATTTATGTATATATGTAATATGAGTGGGTTTCGAATTTGTTTACGGATTAAAGGAGGGTCCGGGTTTACCTTTATGTTGAATCCGAGCTTATATGGTGATTATGTTAGTCAGGGTTGCTGTTTATGTGTTCTAATGTTTAATAGAAGTTCAGGGATCCGAACTTTGTAAGTATTATCGAATCTGAACTATTGTGACCAACTAGGGAAACTACTGCTTGTTAAACATGATCAACCTGATCACTTAAACAATGGGTTGTTTGGACACTGCATGACCCTACACATATATGTACTTACATTATTTAAACCTTGGGTCGCATGTAACGGACCTAACACTTAATTAACACTAGAAGTACGTTGTCATACCGAGCAAACTAAGGTGAGTTCACTACTTTTCCACAAGCATGCGTCCCAGTGAGACAAACAAACTACTATTCCTGGGAGGAATACATTTCAATGTTTTGGTTTAATTTCGATGTTAGTTAATAAACTCAACTCTATCACGAAAGTCCCTACATACATACCAAGCTAGTTGCCTGGGAGGCAATGGGGTATTAGTTGATAGTGCTATTAGGCCTGACAAACCTCACATCGTACCTGGGAGGACGGGCATGAGCTAATGACCTTAAACACTTTGATCAATAATGATATACATTGATGAGGGCACCAAAAACGAATAGTCAATTAGTACAAAGTTTATTATTCGTAACATGTCTTTAAACTAAACACTTACATGATTTTTGTTAAACAAAAATGTGAACTCGCCAACTTTATGTTGACACACTTTTTCTGCATGCTTGTATGTCTTAGATATCTACATGGACCGGGACTTGCAATCGGAGGAACGAGAGGTGTCATGGGTCATGCTGTGTATTGAAACGCTTAACGGTATGTGATGCTTTACAAACAATTTATTTTTCGAGTATTTAAAACAATTACAAATTTGCTTCCACTGAACGTATACCGTGTTTAATTTGAAATGCACTTTTCATGTTGAATGGGATTTTGAGTTTATTATTTTATTGTTAGTTCAATGTGATTAGTGGTTAGATCCTGGTATGTCACACGCCTCGCGATGAGATCCGCATGTGGTAGTTTGGGGGTGTGACACCTATTCAAAACCTTAATCACAGTTCCTATGGAAATTTGCTTCCACTGAACATATACCGTTTTTAAGTTGAAATGCACTTTTCATGTTGAATGAGATTTTGAGTTTATTATTTTATTGTTAGTTCAATGTGATTAGTGGCTAGATCTTGGTATGTCACATGCCTCGCGGTGAGATCCGCATGTGGTAGTTTGGGGGTGTGACACCTATTCAAAACCTTAATCATAGTTCCTATGGAAATCGTGCACAATTAACCGTAAACTAGTCACTAACACACAATCATGACCTAACTAGCATTCATACATGGAAGACATCCACAAAACACAAGTGAAACGTGTGATCAGATTTAAACAAGAAAAAATATGCATAATCATTAAATCAATATTCCAAAGTTTGTTACTTTTCAAGAAATAATCCATAAACACATTAACAAACGATAAAAAAACCATACTTTAATCAAAAGTTCATCGCAACGTAGATAGTCTAAGAAATTTAGCCAAGAATCATCATCCTAAAAACAATAAAACAGAGTCTCATAAATGAATTCATTGACATAGAACAAAGAAACAAGAAAAAAAAACCCGAGAAGATGGAACCCGTAAGCTTCAAACTTTAAGCTCCCTGATCGACTCCAATAATTTCCAGCCTTCAATCCTTACTAATGATGCTCTAAAAATCGTCTAAACAGTTCCGCAGTTGAATTATTAAAGATTAGGGTTTTGAAACAATGTATAAATATATGATAATAAGCCCTAACCCATGAATTTCTTATGAAATTCGTTGGGCTTTAAGCCTTTGACGGCGCACGGTAACTTTGGGCTTACATGTCGCGGCCCATGGCGCATCTAATCGAGTCAACAGGCCAGCATCCTTTTTGGCGGCACGAGGAAGAAGTGTCAAAACCTATTACAATGCGCGAAAGGTGTAAAGCATGTGATTTTATCATTTTTTAATTTTTTCGATCACTCGTTCGCAATCCGACACTTGGATTTAACATGTTTTAGCTCGTTTTATTCATATTTTCAGCAACTTTAATTCACCAAGACCTGCAAAATGTAAATAAATCAAATATACGAGTATTCTAATTAAAATGACACTAAAACTAACTAAAAACCGAACAAACTGTATACGATAAACAACGTATTTTACAATACATCAGTTGTCCAAATAGCAAAGCATATCAAGTAGTGTATACAAAACCCCACACACTAACAGTAGTTTCCCGGTAAGAATATAAAGACTTAATCACTGTAATATAAGTAACAATTGGAAAACATTCAGGATTTTGCAAATCATTTAAGAAAAAGAGAATGACTCACGTTGCAAAATTAGGGATTTTAGTTATCGCCTCCTGGTTTAAGTCATGGGTTCCTAAATAAACACACAATGCAACATGTATTAGTTTATTAACCCAATTCAAACTTTAACGATAATCACGAGATCAAAATCTCAACGCAGTTAACAAAGTATAGCCTTATTCAGGCAGCACTTTGACATCCGTTGATTGGTTTCGGATCAATCGGACATGGTATCGTACAAGTGATTGGGGTTAGCACACTTTCTACGGAGTAGAGTTTCGAGGTTTAGGGGCTCGGGATTATAATGACAGATCGAGAAAGAAAGCATTGTCGATTTTAAATAGAACAGGTGCACTGAGATTTGTCCCACAACTACCCTTATATAGCCCACCTAGGTTTCCCCCGCACGTCGCGGGAGGATCAGGTGTATCCCCCGCGTGGCGCGGGAGCTATCTATCAGGGCTAGGCCAGCCTCTTCACTTGTGTAGCCTTGCGACTTGTCGCGAAACGGAGCCACGTGTTTTGAAACTCCCCCGCGCGTCGCGAGAGATGCAGGGGTATCTCTCGCGTGGCGCCTAGGATGCCTGGTTTCAAATTCTTCGTTTTATCACGCTGGGTCTCGTCGTTCATGTCCGGGGTTTCGATTATGGTTCTTCCTAGGGTCTTTTGAGAGTTGTTACAAATACCACTTAACACAAGAAGGGAGTGGTTTGCAATCTCGGTTATCATGCCACATCACTATTAACACCCCAAATGTTAGAGTCCACCCCATGGCCTTATAAGGATGGTCTAATATTTTACGAAACCATTAATACCTCTTACAATTCAAACTAGCAAGCATATTATTCGAGAAAAAAATTCCAAAAGACAAAAAATTACCCTAATTAAGTGGTGAAATGGGAAAGATATCAAGTAGCAAAGTTCCAAGGTCTTGGTGATGATCCTTGTTCAAATTGCAACTTGAGAGGCAAACGAGTAGATAGTGTGTCGCAGCCCCCGACCCCTGCCCCGGGAGGCAGGCGGCCGCGAGACACATCGCGCAGAGCGGGTGGTATCGGTGTTTTTTAATTTAGCAGCGGAAAGTTTTCATCAGGACCGTAGTTAGGAAATAGTTTATCAGAGTTAAAACACCAAAATTTTTATAATAAATAAATGGGATAAAACCCAAGTTTCCATTACAATACATTTATAGGGATAAACCCTGGTTAATTGAAAATAAAACTCCTTTTTATTTAGGTAACTTTTATAGCAACTTTTCCAAGCTTTCAGTGCTCTCCAGCTGTCTTCTATTAGCTTCACATTAAGTTACCTAAAACGCGTTTTAAAAGATTTTATCAGCAAGAAATACTAGCGAGTGCATCCCAGTTTAATCAAAACAGTTTATAACTTTATAGTATTGAGAGTGATTACAATGTTTATATATACCCAATTACCCATTCGGTACTGTGAATCCTGACTTGTGGTCATGCTACTATTCGCAATAGTAACAAGTGTCAAGTAATGTATACAAAACCCCCAACATACCAGCAGTAATTGTAGAATACATAGACTCAATCACTGTTAATTATATTTGAAAACATTTGAGGTTTTGTACAAACAGTTTACATAAAGGTGACAAAAAGTAAGATGTACTCACATTGTTTACTTAGGTAAAACTAATGCTTCCTGGTGTATCTCCTGGTTATTATCTATTAAAATTAAACAATGCACACGTGTTAGTAAAATATTCCAAATCACATTAACCGTACAAGTCGAGACAGAACTCCAATGACTGAGTTAGGCAGAGCCTTGACATGCATTACGGAGTCCTAGATCAATCGGGTGTAACACGAGACAGAACTCCAACGACTGAGTCAGGCAGAGCCTTGACATGCATTACGGAGCCCTAAATCAATCGGGTAGGGTAACTGATATGTGATTGGGAGTTATAATACTTACAACGAGGCAGAGCTTCGCTTTATAGGGGTATTATTTCCCGAGTATAATTGCCCACTATAGATCAGTGAAAAGAAAAGAATTGAACGGTTTCAAATAAGGCTGTCGACCTCAATTTATAGGCTGATCACAAGGCGGCTCGCGCCCCATGACAGCTCCGGCTTCGGCCTTCACGGCCCGCGAGGACCTTAGGGTCGGCTGTAGGCTTGGCGAGTCAAGGGGGTAGGCCTGCCACGAGCTAGGACACGTGGCGCAAGGGGTGTTTGGCAAGTAACTGGGCCTCGCGACCCGTGAGAGACAATGGGGTCCGGGTCGCGGCCCGCGACAACCCTTTATAATTGTTTTTATTTGATTTTTATAAATTTTAAGGTATTCTACGGGGTATATTAGGAACGTTTAGGGTTATAATATTAGGAACATAAGTCACTTACGCAAAAAAAACTTGTTTGACCAAACAAAAACGGATTCAATATCCTAAATAAATTCGAAATAAATGCCAACCTTGGTTATCTTCTAAAGCCTCTGCCACATCAGGAGGCGGACGTTATTGTTCATTTTCAACAACAACTACGGCAACACTGGTAATGATCCTCGCCAAAAGCTAGGACAACCAATGCCCCAGCTAACCTTTGATGCATACGAGGAAACAACCTCACGCACGCGGTTGAACCACGTTTGACGATGCCTAATTAATGTTTGACGTCTGACAAATCACAACCTGTCATCTAACTGTCACACGTCAACAATTAGCAGAGTACCTTTTACCTGCCATGAGTCAAGATTTTCAAAATTTGAAATCATGAAAACCTAATCTGGAAGGAACAAGAAAATATTCTTCTACAAGAAGATTCTTCATACTTTGCGCCGAATAATCTTGCTACTTCTCGAAAGCAAAAAGCGCACACTTCATAGTCCAGTGCTCCACCTACTTGTATAGAAGCAACACTGGACTGGGGGGACTTGAAGGGGTATGGTCCCAAAAACCTTGCGCAGGAGCATAGGACCATACCATAACCTTATTCCAAGAACATCCTGAACAAGACCTTGCGCGACCGCGTAACGGTTCTAAACAGGATTTGGGAGAAGTCTTTGATAACCATGCGCAGGGAATAAAGGAAAAAACAAACATTCAACTAACACCCTCGCGCGGGCTCGCGCAAGGGTACAGTTAGACTTGAAGATAAAATCCCAAGCATCTCTGCGCGCCTGAAAATCAAGACTTAAACAAAGGAATCTTTTCTGTTACAACAGAATGGACACGTGGCAAAGACATAACGGGTTACAGCTGTAAACCTTCTAGAAGGCCTTAAATGCTCATCGTGAATGACCATTCGGTTACAACCGAAAGTGACGTGGCATGATCCTAGACACTCATCCAAGTCACGATGATGGCATAAACGTGGAGAAGTATCTACCCAAAACCACTTTCCATGTGGTATCTCCCCAACCGTTGATCAAGACCCACGATCCGTGTGCAAAGATTAACGGAAGGAAAGATAACTAACAACGGAAAAGCATTTTCCGTTACTATCTCCGTCAGACAGTTTTCCTCCCCCAAAATCCGGCTATAAATAAGGCACACCAGGTATGATCTCACACCTTCACTTCACTCATTCTCACTTTACTACACTTTCTTCATCGAGATCCCTGTACTTATTCTCACGCCGGAGGGTGGTCACGGAGAGAACCCCCATTCTCCCCGTGGTGAGTCTAACGGCTTTTTGTTTTGCAGTGATCACCAGAGAACACTAGCAAACCACCGAAACAACAAGAGGATTAACCTCTTTTATGCAGAGATAAACCCCTGATCTGATTGATTCCGATCAATTCTGATCGCTGTTTCTTCATTGGCACCCACCGATTCTTCTATTTTCATTTTAATCTTCTCGTTCGATTCATTTCTTCCATTCTGTTTTCAATGGCAGAAGCTCCAACAAATTACCTACCAAGTCCTCGATCTGAGCACAGAGACGCTTCGGTTCATGCTTCTCATGTCGATGGAATCATGGGGAAACCATTTAGTAACGACGATGTTCCTCACGAGGTGTACAGTCCTGTTACCTCGAAACTCAAAACTCAAAGTAGTCCAGATCTACTTCCGGAGGGAACTCCAACTTATTGGTTTGTAAATTTCAAGATGCCCTGAACGAAATTTTTACATAACCTTGTAAATCAGTAACTCAAGTAGCCACACAGGAGTCGGCAACTCAGGTGCAAACTACAGTTGCATCTTGAGCGTCCTGTTACGATAAATCGTCGGTCAAAGCACACTCTCAGTCTAACACCAAATACGAGTTCACACATCTTAGATCTGGAAGTCCGGAATCTCGTATGGAGCAAAATTCTCAGAAGCAATTCGATCGTACAGAGCTGGGCCCATATCCATTACAACAGTGGGACACCCAGCTCAGCGACGAAAAACACATAAAAACAACCAGTCACAAGATGCAAAACATGGGAGACATCCGCAGCAACCCAAATAGCAGTACAGAGCAAACATACATGGTGCAAGGCTGACCTTCGCGTAAGCATAACAACAAACAGAACCATAATCAACACTGGCGTGAACAACAAGTAATTTTCCCTGTCGTACCAGGAGGTCCTCCAGAAGAATGACCGGTCATCATAACTGGTATCTTCGGTCATTATCGTACCGATTACATGTTCATTGATCCGGGTAGTTCTATAGATATAATTTACAAACAGTGTTTTAAGCAATTAGACCTAGAAGACAAGGCGCACTTGAAACCAGTTGATTTTCCTTTAACTGGTTTCTGCAATGAATCCGTCTTTCCGCTGGGACAGATCTCCTTTCCCGTAACACTCTCTGATGGTGAGCATTCGCGCACCATTACGGTCAATTTCATGGTTATGCCAGCTACATCCCGCCATGATGTACTGCTGGGAAGACGTTCACAAAGGGAGTTCAGCATGATTACATCTATACCACACGCCGCTTGCGGTTTTCCAACAGAAACCGGTGTGGAAATTCTATATTCAAGCAAAGAAGTGATGTCTGTAGATGAAGACCCGCCAGCAAAGGTCGCGAAGCCATCTCCATCTAACGAACCAGAAAAATAGGTACTCTACAATGAATACCCTTGGTGTGTGTTTGGTGTGATATGTTTTTATTAATATTTTAAGCCCATTTTACACATTATTCAAGTTTTAAATTTATAAAACACGATATTCTACTAACACTTAGACACACACTTGGGCAAGTGCACCCATCGTGAGCGTAGTATAGCGTTGGTAAGATACCGAGGTCGTCCAAGGACACAAGAGCTTTTAGTACTGGTTTATCCTCAACGTCTAATCAATATAATTTTTTTTTTGAGAAAGGTTTTGAAATCTAAAATTAAAACTAAAAATGCAGAAATAAAAGTAAAATAAAATAAAAACAGATAGACAAGATGAATCACTTGGATCCGACTCGTCTTTTTGTATCCTTTGATGATTTTTGCACTTTCGGACTGTTTAAGAGATTATCTTAGTTATAGTAGTAGGCCCCTCTTTTGAAGGTGACGTTACCCTCAACCCAGTAGTTTGAGTCAGCAAGGATACAATCCCAAAGGGTCGGAATATTGAAAGATAATTAATTAAGTTATTAATGCGAAAAGTGGTAGGCCCATCTTTTGAAGGTGACGTTACCCTTTCAGGATCTATACACTGAACAAGGCAAGAACCTTACTAAACCATTCCCTTAACCCCCGACCAGGTAGCCAACATACCTCTATATAGACCGTAGAGATATGAATGGTGTAAATCTTTTACATTATATAGACAGTAAAGTAATGCCAAGACACCACGGACAAATGATAAAGAAAATTCACCTTCAACATAAGAAACTAGTTATTAAAGTCATTAATACAAAACCAAATAAAAAGTGCCGAAAGATTAAAAATCAAAAGTAATACATAAAAGACTTGTCTTCACCAAGTGATGTAAGAGGCTTAACCAAACATGGCCTTTGATTAGCAAGAACTCTTACTATCAATCTTGGATCCCGAGACTACTACACACTCTAAAGATGGATGATGGTGGTGGGTGTTGGCATTGCGGTGGTGGTGGAGTGGTGGCAAAGTGGGAGAGTAGTGGTTTGCCATGGGATGCCTTTGAAGTGAACCAAGCACCCCTATTTATAGCAAGTACAGAGCTCTGGCCACGGTCCCGTGGTCAACATTTTCTCTTCCTTCATTAATTGAAAGTGTCAGCAGAGGGCCCAACATGGCCCCGTGTTCAGCGGGCACAACCCCGTGGTTAGTACCGTATCTGTACTATCAAGATTTGGCAAGATTTTGCGTATCTTTGCGTTGACCATGCCCCGTGGTGAGGTGGGCACGGCCCCGTGGTGGGCGTAGAAGCTTCTACAGGTTTTGTCTTCTTGTCAGGGCTGACCACGCCCCGTGGTGAGCTGACCACGCCCCGTGGTGAGCTGCCCACGCCCCGTGGTGAGCTGCCCACGCCCCGTGGTGAGCTAGCTGCCCACGCCCCGTGGTGAGCTAGGCACATCCCCATGGTCAGCTTCTGCCTTCTTGTTTTTGCTTTGTGAGATGCTGCCGAAGGGTCAGGCATGTCACGTTTCTTCCTTTTCTTTGTATTTATGTTGGTTTTGGCTGTATATTTGTTCCTTTTGTTCATTTAAGCTCATTTGATCCTGTAAATTCAAAACGAAGACAAAAACACACTTTTTCCAACATTAGTACTAAAAATGGTTAGTTTTATGCCTCATTTGATGTAATTTATATGTTACATTTTGCACACATCAAATAACCTCACACTTAAATCTTTGCTTATCCTCAAGCAAAACTCCTTAATATGTGGCTTACACACACCCAAATGGAATAGGTAGAAGAGAAGTTTTTGGGCTTATCTTGAGTGTCGGGAATCCAAGATCTTTATTGGGTTTTATTTTTATTTTATTTACAATCCTATTCGTTATGATTTATTTAGAACATTTTATAAGAAAAAAATACTTATTTGGGCATAACATGCCTCTTTAAAATTCCATTTATATACAAGTTCACATACATCACGTGAGATCACTCAACACTCGGCCGAAGATGTATTTTTGTGAAACACTCGAGACCGGCATGAAACTTACTTCTACCATATGCTTGCCAAGCAATCAAACCTCCTTCTTTTTAACTATAAACCTTTGTAAATATCAAGAGGACTTTGGGAAAAGGTTAGGTTTGGGCTAAGGGTAGGTGGTTTTGGTTAGTAGTTAGTAAAAATGGCTAAAAGCGTTAAAAGCGTCGGTCGTCGTAAAACTTTTTGTTTTTGTGACTTTTATTCAAACTAAGCATATTCAAACAAAGTTTCTTTGAGGAACTTGTTTGTTTATTGCAAGACTTTCATCATTTTTTTGATAAGACACGTTACAAGATAACCGAACTTTTTACTAAAACAAAGGGGTTGAAAATAAAAAGGGTTTTGGTGGGTAAAGGGTGTTTGTTTTGTGGGTTTTGAAATAAAAATGTTTAGGCTCAAAGGGGTTAACTAGGGGGATTTTGGGTAGGTGATAAAAAAATGAAAAAGAATGGTGTTGAAAGAAAAATGGGTTAGTCCTAATGCCTCCATCATTTACTAACTTGGGTTAAGTTGGTAAGGACCGGGAATGTATCGTCCTGGCAAGTTCTAGAGTCGTAAGAACCAAGCGGCTATTCACACAAGAAACGAAAAAATGAGCATTTAGTTTAAAGATATATGCTTGTATGCTCAATAAAGGCTCAAAACTCACTTGTTGTGGGAATGGGTTTATAATATGATCAAGTATATATAATCAAATTTTAATTAGATTTGTCATGCCTTTTCATAATTTATTTATTTGGTTCTATTTATCACGACGCTATCGGTTGTAAATTTGTAAAAATATAACCTTTTTAGAACTTGTTATTCCCAAATTAAACCAAGACAAGTAAAAAATGAAAATTTTTGAAAAAATTTGGGGTGATTAGCGGTTCCAATAGAGTTTTGTGTAAGGCTTGTTATTAGGACTTGCAAAATTCAAGGTTTTAGCATCCCCCCACACTTAAATTACACATTGTCCTCAATGTGTCCCAAAAATACGTTTTTAGGTTGATTGAATGTGTAAAATATAACAACTCTCCCAAAACCCTTAACATGCTCCTATACGTCCTAAAATATACCTCGTATACGAAAAACGGGCCTGAAATACATTTATAACAATAAAAGTAAAATAAAACAAATAATTATGGCTGCTCACGGGGGGCGACCCAGTCGAGCTAAGGCTGTCGCGGGCCGCGACAGGGTGGCACCAGGCGGCACCACAGGGCGCCACGTGTCATCAACGTGTTGAGTCTAGTAGGTTGAATCGACAAGGCTAGGGCCTACCCTATAGCCCTCGCGGGCCACGAATAATTAAGCACAGGGAGTCGCGGGGCACGAGCCGCCCTTTTTCCAGCCTATAAATGAAGTGGTCAATCAATTTTCTCTCTCAATTTCTGAATAGTAGAAATAATATCCGGGTATAATACCCATTAAAAAGCGAAGGTCTGCCTCGTTGTAAGCATTATAACCCCCGGTTACGTATTAGTTACTCTGCCCGATTGATCTAGAGCCCCGTAACTAGTGGTGCAACCGAGCCGAGCGGGTCGCGAGCTACTCGAGATCGGCTCGAGAAAAAGCTCGAAACGAGCTGAGTCTTATCGAGCCCGAGCCAAGCTTGAGCCTAAAATAAAGCTCGTTTGTCTATCGAGCCCGAGCTCGAGCCTCGCCTGTGAAGCTCGTTAGGCTCGTCGAGCCTTAGTGTAAACGAGCCGAGTCGAGCCGAGCTTATTCAAACTTGTTTACAAGCCGACCTCGAACCTAAAAATAAGCTTATTTAGTAAATGAGCCCGAGCCCGAGCTTCACTTATCGAGCTTGCGAGCCTAAAAAGTCAATTATTTATATTATTTTTATTTAATATATTAATTAATAAATAATAAACGAGCCAAGCCCGAGCCGAGCTCGAGCTTGAGAAAATACAAATGAGCCAAGCTCGAGCCTTGAAAACAAAGCTCGAATCGATCCGAGCTCGAGCCCAAGCCCGAGCTCTCATAAGTTAATCGAGCTCGAGCTTGGTCAAGCTCAGGCTAGGCTCGTTTGCGCCCCTACCCGTAACGCATGTCAAGGCTCTGCCTGACTCAGTCGTTGGAGTTCTGTCTCGGGGGTATAGCTAATGTAAATTAGGTTATCTTACTAACACGTGTGCATTGTTTTATTTAATAGATTATAACCAAGAAGTTACCAGAAAGCAGTAGGGTTATCTAAAATAGCAATGTGAGTTCATTATCTTTTTCTCACCGTTTGTGAGTACATCTATTTTTGTAAACCTTTTTATACAAACCTCAATTGTTTTAAATTATGATAAACAGTGATTGAGTCTATGTATTCTACAATTACTGTCGGTATGTTGGGGTTTTGTATACATTACTTGTTACTAATACTGTGAATAGTAACATGACCACAAGTCAGGATTGACAGTACCGTGGGTGGTAATTTGGTAGATAGAAACATTGTAATCGCTCTCAATACTGTAAAGATATAAAACTTGTTTTGATTAAACTAGGATGCCCTCGCCAGTATTTCCTACTGATAAAACTTTTTAAAACGCGTTTCAGGTAACAAAATATGAAAGCCAAATAGAAGCCAGCTGGAGAGCACTGAAGGCTTGGAAAAGTGGCTATAAAAGTTACCTAAAAGAAGTTTTATTTCAATAAATTAGGGTTTATCCCTATAAAAAGTGCGGTATTTTACTCTGATAAACTATTTTCTAACTACGGTCCTGATGTAATTTCACTGCCAAATTAATAAACACCGATACCACCAGCTCTGAGTCTCGCAACACCAGCTCCCGGGGTAGGGGTCGGGAGTTGCGACAGAGAGTGGTATCAGAGCTACAACCACTGATTTAAGCCACAGAAGTGTTCTGCTGACACTAATATTTTATCAATTTTGTTAGGAAATAATCTATGTGATTATGTGTATATATGTATATTATTGTTTTGTGTTATTTGATAATCTGTTAGTTTACAATATGAGTGAGCAAGGTACGTCTGACGCCTACCGTCATCTAGATAATTCTCGAAAAAGTGAAGGAACCTCGTCACAGCCTACTCCTTCAGGGTATTCTGCTGATACAGAAGAGGGAATTTTCATATTTAAGGCACAATCCAAGGAACCATTCCCTTCGAAAAAGAGAGGAAGGTTTAGTAGGGGAGCACACGAGAGGAGAAAGCGAATGAGAAAGTTACAGCAACAAAGAGCCTTAGCAGCAGCCAATAGAGAAGTCAATGCCCACACACAAGACTTAGTTAATAGACGATTGGCAAACTTCCGTATACTAGCTACCACTGCAACCGATCCAAACCTTGATTAGATAGTTGCACCACAACCATTGCCTTTATTTCCAACTCAGCCAATGGAGATAGAACCTAAACCAGGAAACCAATTTCCCATACCAGCATTTGACCATAACGAGATACCTAGAATCCCAGCACCAAATCCTTTAGCGTATGATCCATGGGAAGAGATCATAGGGAATATCAGGAACTCTATCCTCAGGAAGAACCAATACCAAATCCCATAGCACAGTACACCAACCTTAATCCTTTAGATCCATATTGGGATAACGATCAATATGTTCAGGAGATATTAAACAACCCGTACCCATATGGAGAACCGTTACCTCAGTACCCTGACCCATTACCCACACCACGACCACCCATGAGTGAAGAGAATGTGCAGGAACTCCGCACTTATGGTGAGGAATTAGTAGAAGATGGAGAGAGAATAAAACAGATAGGAGAAAAACTCGTTTGGAAATATGACGAGCGAGAGATGCAGTTCTGGATGCAAAACCCATAATATATATATATATATATATGTTTATAAATGTGTGTAGTTTGAAAAAAATCAACGAAAATAGGTAACCTAATATCTACTGATGCATAACTATTGTTTTGGTCAAAAATCAGACTAGGATAATGCAACCAAATCTTCTGTTGTGAGGTGTGATGCTTGAATCAATGAACAAATGTATGAACAACTTGTAGATGAAATTAACAAGTGACACAAGGATTTATACGAGGAAAAAACCCTTGATCAATGTATGATCTCCGGCATAAAAAATCTCGGGTGATGGAAACTACCGATCACCAACTATAATTAAACAAATGATGATTACAACCCGGGATGATAACAAGCTTGTTACAAGGATCACTAGTGTGTAATGTGTATGTAATCGCCAATGAACCGCAGAGAGTTGTTTCAAGTGTGTGTGTTTGCAAATCTGTTCTAATTCAAGCTGTTATCCCCTTTTAAAAATAGAAATAATCTAAATAACTAACTATCCGCTAAAGGTGCTAGCTTCCCACGATCTCCATAACGTTCACGAAGGCTATGCACGTGCGGAATTGTAAGGTATATTCCCCAGGAATCTCGGCAATACCAAGTCCCACTCGTCCATTCCTGCAAAACAAGCTTAAATATAATGGAAATAACCATTAGTGTTAGGATAACATCGAGGATCCTGGATCCTTAACCCTACAACGTCTTCTGAGGATCCTTAATTCAAACGGAATTGAGGATCCGTGATCCTGGCTGAACTTGAGGATCCGTGATCCTTAGGTTTAGAAAATCCACCCCTAACAATTGCCCCCAAAATATGAGGAATAAAATATAACTTAATGAGTCACATTTTTGATCTTATCTCCAACGAACTGACTAACGGATATATAGCCGTTAAACTTGAACTAGCCGTTGCAGATCATACGTCAGCGACATGTCATCCTGTAAAACCATCATTATAAATTTGAGATTAGAGATAAGGATCGATAGGTGTTTTGGTCAAAAATCAAGCAATGATGATGCAACCAAACTTTCTGTTGTGAGGTATGATGCTTGAATTGATGAACAACAATAAGGATCACTCAGAAATGTAATGAACAAGTGACACAACGATTTATACGAGGAAAAAGCCCTTGATCAATGAATGATCTCCGGTATAAAAAACCTCGGGTGATGGAAACTACCGATCACCAACTCAGATTAAACAAGAAATATATTACAACTTTGGATGATAGAGAGCTAATTACAAGGATCACTATAGTGTATTGTGTAAAAAAGTGTATAATCGCCAAGTGAATTAACGAGAGCTGGTGAGAGCAGTTGTAAGAGTGTGTGTATAGCCAAAAATAGCCAAGTGTTTCTATATAGCTCGCTATCCCATTTAAATATGGAAAATATCTAAGCTAACAAACATTCCGCATTTGGTGCAAGTCTCCCACGACCTCCATAACGTCCATTTTTGCCATGCACGTGCGGAATAAACCATGGAATATGCCCCAGGAATATCGCCAAGACCAAGTCCAAGCTCGTACTCCTGCAAAACAATATCATATTCAAAGTAGACAATCGTTAGTATAAGGATCCTTAAGATGATCCATGATCCTGATCCTGAAACACTTCTGAGGATCACTAATTCAAATAGAAGTAAGGATCACCAAACCCAAAAGTAATTGAGGATCACAGATCATTGAGAAATCCTCCCCTAACAATTGCCCCCAAAATATAAGGAGTAATTATGTAAATAAACGAGTTGTATTTTGTTCTTATCCGTAACAAATCAACGGATAACTAGCCGTTGGAGTCGGACTAGCCGTTACGAGCATGACATCATTGAGATGACTATCCTGCAAAACCATCATTATAAATTGAAGTTATGGATAGGGATCAATTCGCATTTAAATTCAAGAGAAACTCCCTTTATATCCACATTCAAAGATCAAGCAGGTATCTCTCTTCCTCTTCTCCCTTTACGTTTTATTTCTCTGTTCATCTTCTTCTTTACCCTCATGACCAAGATAATGCTAAGATCCTCTCTGACTAAGGATCACACAAAAGACAGTCCTCTTAAGAGCCAGGGGATCATCAGAGATTCATCGAAAGAAAGATGCTGCTTCACTGATCCACAAATAGACAGAATCCGCCACTGTTTTCCAGCAAATTCCATTTTCAGACCATTTGATCCCACCGTTCTAAGTGATTACGTTTCTGAAACTTGGGTAGCTTTCCCTGTCACCCCTTTCACAATAGGATACTCGTATCCTTTCCCTGAGTTCACCCAGTCTTTCTTCTCCCTCACCGGTATCTCCTACATTCAAGATATGCCTATGATCTGGAGGGTCTTATATTGTCACACCCCAACCGATGGCGGAATCATCGGGGCGCGGCACTAGGCGAATCAGATTGCTCAAGAGAATCCATAACAACTATATTGCGATAATATTTAATACATTCGTTATCCCATACTAACAAATAATACAATCACATAAGTTATCACAGATTTCTTGTCCTCTCGAACAACACAAATCCGACAACCTAGATTTTAGTTGTGTTTCTAGACTTCCTAGCTTGATTTGATAAAGTCTGCGATCTAACCTGCAACATACGTTAAAATATTTGTCAATACAAAGGTATTGGCGAGTATACAGGTTTGATAAGTATAGCGTAATAGATAAAAGTGTAGCGAATTTCCATATGCAAGAACGTAATACACGACATATATACTCACAAAACTGATACTACCAACTAAGTCCTCGATGCTCGAATGTACGGTGGCATAACTAGACCCCGTCGGGCGCAATAGTACTATACTAGTCGTGGTGGGACGTCGCGAGTATAAGCCCTAGCACATATGCAACTAGCATCATGTATATCTATGCATAAAAGTTATTCGCAAGTGATAATTCGATTGATTGAATATTTCGCTTGATAAGTTCGATTTGTTAGAAACGTATGTTACACCCAAAATTCGATTAAAAAGGGTTCAAGTATACTCACAGTGCGTATTTAGCGGGATTACAACTTGTTCGAGTCGGTTGCGAGTATGTCTGTACTGATCCTTGAAGAATAGAGTAAACGATATACGGTTAAGCGAGATTAGCCTTGAAAAGTCACTCATTAGGTCGAAAGGTCCTCATCCGTGCGGATTGACATGCTATCCGTCCGGATGACAAGTCATCCGTCCGGATGACATGTTATCCGTCCGGATAATAGGTGGTGCGTGCGGATGAGTGGTGCGTGCGGATGAGTGTTCGCGCGGATGGACAGGTCATGCGTGCGGATGGACTGGTCATGCGTGCGGACTGACATGTCATCCGTGCGGACTGACATGTCATTCGTGCGGACAAGAGTCATCCGTGCAGACTGACATGTCATCCGTGCGGACAAGGGTCATCCGTGCGGACTGACATGTCATCCGTGCGGACTGACATGTCATCCGTGCGGACTGACATGTCATCCGTGCGGACTGACATGTCATCCGTGCGGACTGACATGTCATCCGTGCGGACTGACATGTCATCCGTGCGGACTGACATGTCTGTTTCGCACTCTGAACACTGTTTCCGAGTGTTTAACGGAAGGAAAACGTTCGTTTACTAGGGTAGTGTAATTTCGCACTAACACTTGAAGTTCCGTCAATTCCGACTCGTTCTAACGGCCGGGAATCACCCCATTCCATCAGAGCTGGCCGTTCGTGATGGTTCTTCATGGTTAACTTGAAATCGCATATATTTAGGTGAGATTTGTCATTAAAACATGTGGAAATCACCCGGATCTGAGTCGTTTATAGTGAAGTGAGACCCCAACTTGTAGTTCACAAGAACTCTTTGTGACATCACCTCAAAACGCCTCAAATCCGTAGATTTCACAGTTAGAATTTGAGTTTTGAAAGATAGAATGATGTAGAATCAAGTGTAGATTGTAGAAGTACAAGTTTTAGGTTGAAATCTTACCGGAATCGCGAGGAAATCGAGAGAAAAGGGTCTTGGAGCGTGTTTGGTTGAATAGGAGCTGTCACATCACTGTTCAAGTGATGTGACATGGTATTTATAGGCAACAGAGGAGGGGAAAGGAGTTCTGGCCCGGACAGCCCATCCGTGCGGAGTGCCCATGCGTGCGGATGGCCCATGCGTGCGGATGGCCCATCCGTGCGCATGTCCATCCGTCTGGATGGCCCATCCGTCCGGAT
>JARYGA010061426.1:0-24614 GCA_030545235.1 Helianthus tuberosus
CAATCCACATGGCAAACCTAGTTATCAAGATTAACGTATAAACTAGTATGCGATTTACAGGTCAACCCTCAGTTTACGCAAGTATGAATGAGTGATTAACTTAACATGACCTCAAGAATACGGGCGGTACGTTACTCCTATAGCATTATACATGTTAAGTGGAGGCTCGTACGAAGCTAATGACTAGTTCATCACATAAGAATCACCCAGAAACACGAATCAAGCATAACAAATAGTAAGCATGTATCGGATTGTTTGTTCGTATAATTTCATAAGAATATGTATACTAAGTGTGTTTTGTATATGAAAACATGTTACGCCCAAAAGTGTGAAAACGGTAAAATGGGTCAAGTATACTCATATTATTGCATAGGCTTTCCGATTATCCAAGTGTTGACGAGTAATGAGATTAGGAGGTAGAATGTAAACGGATTGGAGTTCATGGTATGCTTAAGGTCGGAAATTCGAAATTAAAGTATAACAAGGTAAATATACAAGAAAGTAATCACTTAGACTTTGCACTCGTTCTTGACACTATGAAACCCCATAGGGTTTAGATGATTTCATGGGTGTAACACCGATTAGAAACGTAACGAGAAAACTAAGTACTTAGGTGATGTAACTTACTAACTTGACAAATAACCATTTAGTTATCATCAAGTGTTAGGTTTCTTACATATATTATATATCTTATATAGTTTATATTATAAGTTATTAGTCCAAGATTATCTCAAGAATGTCATAGAAATCATGTAGGAGGTAGGAAGATGAATCCTCCATTTAGGCACCTCTTTGGTTATCACCAATACACAAGTTGTCATAAGACAACAAGGATGGTCATAGTCATACATACAATAAGGAAATGGAAATACATAATATCTAACTAATAAAACATCAAGTGATGTGTGGATTGAAGGAAGGATAGCCCAAGCTATCCAAATAATCACACAACTTCAAGTTCTAAGCTTGTTCATCACTTGTGGGTAAAAACCCTATCAAAACAGAATGTTTATTAGGATTAAACCTCTAGATTTACATGTCACAACGTTGTTTTTAAGCCCAACTAATCATAGACTTGATTATGAGCATAAGGACATAGGAATGTGTATGAGATAACTCAAGTTCAAGCAAGTTTAGTGAATGTTTAATCAAAACCGAAAGTCTGGAGCCTTATTTGGTGATGTTCCAACCTTGGTTTTCAATGGAAAATCCATTGGAAACATACCTAAGGTTGTTCCAAGTGTTTAGGAAGAAGAATCATTGAAAAATATGAAGAAATGAGGAAGTTATGGTCATTTTAGCGAGTTGTAGTGAATCTGGCTTTGTTCCTGAATTCAGCTGTGTTTTTGAGTGATTGAGATTGATTTTCGAGTGTTTGCAAAGTGGAAAATGCTTGGAGGAGTGTTGGGTTTTATAGGGAAGAGTTGGGTAGGTTGTAGTTGGCCTTAAATGCACGAAAACACAAGTTAAAACACAACAAAACCAACAAAAATCGCCCAATCCATAGCTGAATTGAGCTGGTTGCGGATCCGGGTCTCTCACCGGCAGCGAGCCACTTAGGTGGCTGGGTCACCGGGAGCGAGCCGGCGTGGGGCTGGTTTTAAGTTTCAACTACTGACATTTATGGTCCCTTGAGTTGATTTTTGAAGGTTTTAAGGTGTTTCAAGGGTTATTTATGATACATAAGCATAGTATAAGGTGTGTTAAGTATAAAATAACATAAAGCAAGTATGAAGAAGTATAATTTAGCTTATGAATGTCGTAATTAAGTATCAAATAACGTATAAAATAACACATAGTTTCCAAGAATTACGAAGATTGTATCAATTGATTCACGAATTCAAACATACGAACAAGTATGAAGTATGTATAACATGAATTTAAAGAAATACGAATTTTATTTATGATCCAAGTTTCGGATTTTACAATGATTACAACGAAAGGATGATTACAAAAGAATTAAGTTTCCAAAAATAGATTTGCAAGACAAGCTTTCTAATTTAGGAAGTTTACGAAAAAGCGGAGCGGGAACCTGGGATATTCAATTTCGATGTTGCTATTACAGTTTCCTCTCCTTTAGGAAATTTCGTCCCGAAATTTATTCCAGAGGAAGACTTTGAAAAGACATTTTGGCCAAAGAATGATAGTTTAAAATCGGGACTTGAAAGTCTTGAAACGTGTTTGTAAAGTATGAAATTTTGAGGAACGTAAAGGTAGGTTTGTAAAAAGGAGATCGTTGGACTGAAATAGTCTGAGGCATTAAGTGTCACACCCCCAAATTCCACAAGCGGAGTATCACCGTAGGGAGCGTGACATGACCAGGATCAAGCCACAAATCATATTGAACAATGTATTAAGTAAACATAAAACCAACCAACAACATAATTGGTGTCCAAAACAAATTAACTAAGTTCAAGTTATCAGCGGGAGCATAAAGTTTAAAACCAAAACATAAGTTTAAAAGTTCAAATGTTTAACATGGAACTCAACAGTCCATGTCCCACAACGACCTCGACCTCCTGTGCAAGCTCCATCTAAGCACCTAACGACCTGCAAGGCATATAGTAACGAATCAACAACAAAGTTGAGCGAGTTCACAGTTGGGTGTTCGTTTTAAGTTGTTTAAAAAACATAGGTTTCTTTTAGCTGGCTTACTTGCCGTGGGGGTTACCCCATAGTTGAAAAACATGGTTAATCCTTTCCTTTTACTCTGGCTCCCAGTCGTGGGGGCTACCCCATGTATATCCCACTAGACCCGTTACCATATCGACTACTAACTGAGAAAGTTGGGTGCCCTAAGTCAATGTCTATCATCATTGACGTGCCAAGATCCATTAGTCCATTCCCATCCTCTGCGGCATGGTGTGAGGCTTGTCAAACCTAATAGCGCTATTTAACTAATGACCCGTTCGCCGTTGGCCCGACGATTAAGTCGATATAAAAATGAGGGACTTAATGATAGAGTTTTTGGTCTACTAACAATGTTGTCACCCTTCAGTTAAGAGGGTGGAGGTACGTGTCCCATATAAGGAGATCACGCAGGTTCCAATGTTGTCACCCTTCAATTAAGAGGGTGGAGGTACGTATTCTAACCAAGGAGAATATGCCGGTTTCCTTTCAATCATTTACCCATTCCCAACCACCGGGAATCCCATGCCTTGTAGAAAGTGTGAACTCACCTTAGGTTAGCTCGGCAGATAAACAAAAGGTCAATCGAGCTGATAGTGGTCAACCACGTCCTAACATGGTTACCATTCAAGACAGGTCTAGGTTCAAGTAGTGCACGTAGGTTTACACATAAGCTAACATGTTACAACACATAACGATCATGACATACACATAGATCACGTTAACAGTAGCAGTCAAGTACATATAAGGCCCAGACTTGTGCGACTCAGATGATTGGGCCATTGAGCTTGTGTGAGCCCAATCATCTTGTGCGAGTTGGTAAATAAAGCCCAATGACTAACTGACCCAACCTGTTGTGCGTCCAGCACAATCTTGTGCGACCCACAACGGGTTGTGCGATTCAGAAACATACCCGACCCATTACATCATAACCCAACAGCTTGTGCAGCCCAACAATTAAACAAACACTTTAACTTGTGCGGTCCATATGGACTTGTGCGACTACGGATAACTTGTGCGATTGGGGTTTGGGCTGTACGTGTGACACCCGGCTTTTCAGGCCGTACCGTACAATTGTAACACGTGTTGTGAATAGATAAAAGGCCATATTTGACTGATTATGATGTTTACATGTGAAATTTAATGATTTGGTAAATTTAAACCTTGGTAAAAATTATGTTGGCAACGGTAAGATAAACGCTTATCGCGTAACGGTTAAAATGCGAAACGAACGTCGATGACCACCCGATCAGTGTTAAAATCCTAAAAGTAGTCTGTTATGATTAGAATAATAATTATAATCCAATTCATGAGGAAAAATAAATTTAAAACGCTAGGAAACTCTATTTTTCTAGTTTAAGCGCGTACCGCGCGATGCAGCGCATGTACCGACAAAATACTGTCAACACAGCCTGTCAAGGAAACTGATAATCATTTTAGTAATAATTTGATGAGCTTATTACTTTAGAATGATAAAAATAAATAAGAATGCATAACTCCCTATTTTTGAGATTTTAAGCGCATACCGCGTAGCGCAGCGCGAATACTGCCAAATACCGATAACGTAGCCAGTCCAGGCAAACAAAATATTGTTCAATAATATTTTAGTGAGTTTATTTTTATAGAGTGTTAAAAATAATTTAAAACGCACTAAAACGGGATTAAAACGCCAGATAAAATACCCGGTATCCAGTAAAATACGTGTTTTTAACACTAGATTACATATATAAGTGTATGTATATAATATGTATGTGTGTATGGTGATAGGTGGCGGCCAACTAGAGTGCCCACTTTCCCATTTCTTGTGCCATGTGTTGATGCCATTCAAATTTCAAAGTCTTGGAAATGTTAAATGGAGACAAGTGTCTCGCATGCACATCAAGTCTTACCCAACTTCACACTTTTTCCTGCTCTCTTCCCCCTAAAACCGTAAATCACACCCACACACATTCACTTTCATTTTTTTTTATCGAATCCAAGTATTAGAAGCTCTCATATATCTTCCACTAGTGAGCTTTTGGTGATTTCATATTTTGAAAACGAAGAATCGAGCTCTTTTGAAGGATTACTCAAGCATATTCATAATAAACTTTACACTAATTATGGTGTTCATCATGGGTATAAACCTTTATCCTTCTTGTTCTTGACTTTTTTTGTTTATAAATATTTACTTACAAAAGATAGTTTGTCAAAAGCTTGGATTCTTCACAAACTTGGAAATCTAAACAAGAAAATAGATTTCATCAAATAAAAAAAAATGGAAGTAAATATATGTGCGTGTTGCCGTGAGTATGTATGAGTGTGTGTTAGGGTTTGTGTTTTGTTAATATGTCAAGTTTTGAGAGAAATGATACTTGAAAGGTTCATGCATGTATGATTGAACGTGATCTACATGAAAATTGTCACACCCCGACCGCGTAAAACAAAGAAACCGTGGCGGAAACGTCGGGGAGTGTTGTAATAGAATTATTGTTTCACAACCATGGTAATTAAAGTTATGTTTTATTTATAAACATTGGCTACATTGTCTTAAAACAAACAAAGAAACGAGAGTACATAACATTATTTAACTAGTCTAGCTTCATTTTATGTCACTAAGGCACAGGTCCGCCTAAGTGTATCTTGATCATATCTACGCATCAGCTCCTGAAAACACATGTGAAAATAGGTACGTCGGCAAAAAATGCCTGTGAGATACATAGGTTTTGTTAAAATAGGATTCATGACTTAAGTTTAAAGAAAATGTTTGATAAAAGTCTGTCATGAATCTTGTTAAGTGTTTTCTTTTATAAATCATATGAAAATTTGATAAGAAATCAGATTATATAAGAGAAAGGTATATGGTTAATTAAATAACCAAGTAAAATGAGTTGTATAAAATAAACTGTTTGTAAAACAATGTCTTGTGAAAATATGTTGTTTGTGTAAAATGTAATATGTCTAATCTGAAATGGTTTAAATAACGCCACGATATGTAATATTATAAAAGCACTTATATATAGGAAGTACCAACAGCGTATCCACCATGCTTTTATCATATTACACACGCCTCGTTACTTAAAACATTTATCAAACAAACCACCAATGTAAAAATGTTCATGTATAATCAAATGTTAAAATGTTTATGTGTAAACATGTCTAATGTCAAATGTAAACCATGTAATGTGTAAACCAATGTCATGTAAGGCAAGTGAAATATGTCAACTAAAGCCATAGGTAAAATGCACAAAACAAGATATTGAAATAAATCAAAGTTATGTTTTGTAAAATAACCGCATGCTCTACTGATACAAACATCTATGCGGTATTGTTAAAATGCATACATTCAAGCCTTGCGATTGTGGCGACAAACCCTTAAACAAATTAAAGGTTCATCTAATTTATGTATATTGGATTCAGTCATTCCTTCCACCCAAACAAACCTAGGATTTCAGGAACGGGAGTTGTCAATTCCTATGGTACCATTACTTACTACCAAGCGGCATGATCAATGTTAATGAATGTATTTTTGTCCCATTTAAACAAACCAAATGTCATACCAAAATGTAAGCATGTGATGTAAAAAATGTACTAAGTATGCAATAAATGGACATACATAGCATGTGATGTAAAACAATGTACTAAGTATGCACTAAATGGACATACATAGCATGTGATGTAAAACAATGTACTAAGTATGCAATAATGAACATACATAGCATGTGATGTAAAACAATGTACTAAGTATGCAATAAATGAACATACATAGCAAAAAATGGATAAAATCATGTACCATACGTGTACTAATGAACAAAGCAAGTATGATATAAAAACATGGAAAGCACGAAAGTAGCAAGTAGACACATGTGTTTCACCCCAAAATGTTTGAAAACGGTAAAAGGGGGGAACTATGTACTCACTTGAGATTGCTCAATAGTCTTTGGATAACAACCAAGCAATGCTAAAAAGATCACGGAATCAATCGGCACTTAATATAGGTAACTACGTTAATAAACCAGACCTAAATCGGAAGATCAGATAGGATGAGGTTTCGTAAACCAAATGAGTATTGGAACTCATATGATATGGTTTAACAAAGCCTACATTCTAAAACGGAACCTATCCTAAGTGCTTACGACCCATTACGACTTGTTTAGGTAGCTTACGCTACTTTAACGAGTCGTTCGCGTAAAACGCGTTCGGACCGCCTGACTAGTCCTATGATAAGTAATATATGCCTTAACATGTCTAATAATGTTGTCTAATCAGTTTAGATGTCAAAATTTAGGTTACATGTGCTTAAAACGAATTTATGCACAAAAAGGGCATTTTGATCATTTTCCTAAAGCATATAAACTACCTATCATACAACTAACTAAACATAGTGACCATAAGGTATAACCTAGAAAGGTTATTCCTTATAGAACTATGGTCACCTAATGTGTTTGGTCGGATCCTAATGATTGACCAATCGGATCGGGTTCGAAAGTCTAAGCGGTTGTTTAGACCGCTTATCTTTACGACCCTATATAAGCACTAAACTAAAAGTGACGAGTTAAACATGTTAAAACATGTTTAGCGAAGTTTGAAAACATGATAGGTATCAAAACAAAGGGTTTTGATACCCAAGAATAGTTTGGTTGCAAAATACGCATAAACGCGCATTTTGACCGAAACTATAACTCGTCACTATGCCTAATTAACGTGGTAATCAGTAGGTATAGTCACAAGGGACTATAACCATCGTGATTACGCTCACGTTGCGAAGTTCAAACGAACTTCGTAATGACCAGAAACTGGTCAATGCAGAAAGTCAAACATAGTTTGACTTTCGTGCTTAAACCGCGTAAAAGAACGAAAGAATACTTACAAAAGGTCCAAGAATGGAGGTTTGATCTTCAAATTCTCAGGTATGAAGTGTTTATACTTCAACTTAGAGAATATGAGCTGATCAAGTGTGAGTTGCAAGTGAAATGGAAGGGGGTATATATAGTTTTCGGGTAATCGTTGAGATCGTTCATCGAAAACCAAGCTTCAATCTGAGCCGTACAAGTGCACCCATGGTTTTGGAATACCATGGGCACCCCAAAATAGCCCATAGATTGATTAAAAACCGTTTGCCACACACCAAAACAGCTGGAACAGGCTGGAAATAGCTGTAAAACATTTTCTGCAGATCAGGGGGTCGCTCGCGCCCCACGTAAGATCCACAGCAGGCTTACGCGGCCCGCCTGAGCTCTGCAATTCAGCAAACTATTTCAATATTTGCAGTTTTGGTCCCTGCAAGTGTTTAAGACCCATTTTGACCCATTCAAGGCCCATTAAGCCAATTTCAAGGCCCTATAATGATTCCTAAACATGAGGGACACGAAACATGCTCAAAAATATGACGGATGTCGGTTCGTTTGGTCGTATGAACACGTTATTCGCTTAATTACGACGAAATACCAACGGACGCGAAAAACGATCCAAATTATGCGACGAATGGAATTTTATCATGCCAATCACTAAAATAAAATATTTTAATGATTACATAAATTTTTGGATGTCCGGATGTATTCAGAACGCAAGTTATGCGCGAAAATGCAAACTTATGCACTTTTTGACGCTTTTAGTCCTTGTTTGATCTAAAAGTTTATTTTAGCACACTGAACCCTTCAACGCCTATTTCTAAGTTATGTAAAGGATGTTTAGGGTATGTTTAACTTCTGATCAAGTTCTGGATTGTCCGTTACAGTACGAATCGGCATACTTTCGCAGTTCGTCGAAATTAGTCCCTATAAGCGAATAAACTTGATTTTGCCATACCAAAACCTTCAAAACTTATTTCTAAGTTTTGTGAAGGTTATTTAAGGTACATTAAGCATAATTTGATGTTCCAGAGTGTTTGTCGCATTAAACTGATTACGTTTATGCATCAGTTTGCGTATAACTCTCCAAAAAGCGATATAGATTTTGAAATTGAACAAAAATCAAGACATGCAAAATGTCAAACATAATTAAACAAATATTGGGGCCAAAAAACATTGTTTTATTGATAACTGAATTATTCAGAGTATATACAATGATTACAAGCACAGATGTCACAGTCTCCCCTACTTGAGGAAATTTCGTCCCGAAAATTATTTAGAGGAAACTTGTGAGAAAAGATGCGGATATTTCGCCTTCATTTGATCTTCATGTTCCCAAGTAAATTCTGGTCCATGTTTAGATTCCCAGTGAACTTTGACAAGTGGAATGCCCTTGCGTTTGAGCCACTTGACTTCACGTTCCATGATTTCCACAGGTTTCTCAACAAAATGCATCGTGTCATCAACACGAATTTCATCAAGCGGTATGTGGAGGTTCTCATCAGCTAAACACTTCTTGAGATTGGACACGTGAAAGGTTGGATGAACATTTCCAAGTTCAGGAGGTAATTGCAGTCTGTAGGCTACCTTTCCGATTCTTTCGACGATCTTGAATGGTCCAACATATCTAGGTGCAAGTTTTCCTGTCTTTCCAAATATGATCACACCTTTCCAAGGTGAGACCTTAAGTAATACACGATCACCGACTTGAAATTCCAAGGGCTTGCGTCGTCAGTCTGCGTAACTCTTTTGACGGCTTCGAGCTATCTAAAGGTTATCGTGAACTTTCTTAACCTTATTTGTTGACTCTAGAATGAGGTCAGGTCCAGTAAGCTGACCCTCACCGATCTCATTCCAGCAGACTGGTGAACGACATTTTCGACCATAGAGAGCCTCGAAAGGAGCCATGTTGATGCTGGAGTGATAACTATTGTTGTAGGAGAATTCAATCAACGGAAGATACGAATCCCAACTACCAACAAAATCGATCACACAAGCTCTAAGAATATCCTCCAAAGTCTGGATTGTTCTCTCAGATTGACCATCAGATTGCGCAATGATAAGTTATGCTCAAATTAAGTTGGGTTCCCATAGCAGATTGTATGGTTCTCCAAAAACGAGATGAGAATCGAGCATCTCTGTAGAAATAATGTTCAAAGGAACACCATTTCTAGATACAATTACATCCACATAAATTTTAGCAAGCTTGTCAGCAGACAGATCCTCACGGATCGGCAAGAAATGCGCTGATTTTGTAAGACGATCAACAACTACCCAGATGGCGTCATGACCTCTCTTTGTGCGCGGAAGTTTGGTAATAAGATCCATAGCAATGTTTTCCCATTTCCAAACTGGAATCTCTGGTTGCTCCAATAAACCAGAAGGATGTTGATGTTCAGCCTTAACCTTAAGACAAGTAAGGCATTTGGATACGTACAAGGTAATGTCTTTCTTCATACCAGGCCACCAATACTGAGTACGAAGATCCTTATACATTTTGTTTGCACCTGGATGAATAGAATAACGAGACTTATGAGCTTTATCCATATGCAAGGTGCGAAGATTGTCTTGACTTGGGACCCACAAACGGTCCATGAAATAATACAATCCATTGTCCTTCAGCTCGAGATCAGGCTTAATATGAAATGGTAATTCCTTGCCCATCAAATCTTGTGAAACACAAGTATGTTGAGCCTAAGAAATGTGGGTTTGAATATCAGATCGAACACGAACACAAACACAATGAAGCTTGACATGCTCTTTACGACTCAAAGAATCGGCTACGAAATTCGCCTTACCAGGATGGTAACGAATTTCGCAGTCGTAGTCGTTTAGAAGTTCAACCCAACGTCGTTGCCTCATGTTAAGTTCTTTCTGATTGAATATGCGCTGAAGACTTTTGTGGTCAGTAAAAACCACACATTTTGTACCATACAAATAGTGTCTCCAGATTTTGAGAGCGAAAACAACTGCACCTAACTCAAGATCATGAGTGGTGTAGTTTTTCTCGTGTATCTTCAGCTGTCTGGATGCATATGCTATGACTTTGTTCCTTTGCATGAGAACACAACCAAGACCCAAATTGGATGCATCACAATACACGACGAAATCATTGTTGCCCTCAAGCAAAGTGTCACACCCCGACCACGTTAAAACAACAAAACCGTGGCGGAAACGTCGGGGAGTGTTGTAACAGAATCATCGTTTCAACAACCATGGTAGTTAAAAGTTTTGTTTTATTGATTCATTAAGTAATGTACATTGTCTTAAAACCAAACAAACAAATTAAACATCGTCTACTATCGTTTTTATGTCACTAAGGCCACATCCAGATCCTAAGTGAACATGCTCCCTAGCAATCATCACGCAACATTACCTGAAACATATGTAAAAACAAAGTTAGCAAAGAAATGCTGGCGAGTACATAGGTTTTATAAGAGTATCGGAATCATGGCTCGTTTATATATATTGCAATACCTCGAAAACCTTGTTTTGAAAAGTATATAATATTGCAACATGATTAACCAACTCAAATCAAGATGGTTAAAGTTTATAAAATCTCGTAGCCATGATTCTTAATCTCAAAACATTTGCTTTAGTAAGCCAATTCGTTAAACATCTCGTTAAAAACTCGTTAATAAAACTCGTATGGCTTATATTATTTTGAAAACCTCTTTGTGTGACATCGTTTCAAATCGTTTCCCAAGTGAACTAAATAATGACATGAAATGTAATATGATAAAAGCACTTATATATAAGATGTACCAGCGGCGTATCTACCATGCTTTTATCATGTTACACCCATCCCATTACCTAATCACAACCCAACCCAACCCAAACCAATCGTTCGTTCAAATCGTTTTATCTTGTTTAAGTCATTCCAAATCGCTTAATTCGTCCCAAAATCGTATTCGTTTTAATTGTGAAACTACTTTTGGTCGTCTCGCTAATAACATTCAAACCTTTGTGACTCGACCACCTCGTTCATCGTATTAACAAACCACCAAAGGGTAAGTTAAAAATCATCAGATTCGGTCGTTACCTACATAACCCCCACACATAACTATGGGTGTAGTCTGATAACGGGATTTGTCAGATCCTATGGTACCATAACCTAATACTGGTCGGCTTGATCAATGCTAATGAATGTCATTTGTTATGTAATTACAACCATCGAGTTCGTTCACATTATTGAAATCGTTATTAGTTTAATATAAACCATCTTTATCGCTTTTGAAACCATCGTTTAAATATCGAAAATCGTTTGGAAAACCATTGTTAAAACCTTGAAAACATTTAGCACCTATGAATCACCCCAAAACAATTGAAAACAGTAAAATAGGGGAACTATGTACTCACATTGAATGGAGGGGTATCCTTGATCTAAAGAACTTAGCGAAGCTCAGATAAACCAAGGAAATTCAAGTAGTACCTAGTAATCGGATTACTAGTAAATAAATCGACACCTAAATCAGAAGATTGGATAGAATGAGGTCTTGTAAACCAAATGAGTGTTGGAACTCATGTGATATGGTTTAACAAAGCCTACATCCTAAATCGGAACCTAGCCTAAGTGCTTTTGACTCGTTACGACCCGTTAAGGTAGCTTATGCTACTTTAACGCGTCGTTCGAGCAAAACTATGTTCAGATGGTTAACTATGTGCTATGTCAAGTCTTATATGCCCAATAATACCTAAACATGTTACTAAATCAGATTATATGTCAAAAACATGTTCACATATGTAAAATACGGATTTATGCTTCATAAGGGCGTTTTGGTCATTTCTTATGGGCATACAAGCTACTTAACAAATAACTAACCATTCCTATGTGATCATAAGGTATAACCTCAGTGGTTATTCCCTATGCAACTATGATCACTAATCAAGCTTGGTCGGATCCTAAAGATTGACCAAATGGGTCGGGTTCGAAAGTCTAAGCGGTTGTTTAGACCGCTTAACTTACGACCCTAAACAAGCACTAAACTAATAGTGACGAGTTAAACATGTCAAAACATGTTTAACCTACTTAGAAAACTGATTTGGTATCAAAACAATGGTTTTTGATACCCGAAAATAGTTCCGTTGCAAAATGCGTGCTAAAATGCATTTTGACCGAAACTTTGACTCGTCACTACGCCTAGTTAACGTGATAATCAATAGGTATAATCGCTAAGGATTATAACCATTATGATTACAATCACGTTGCAAAGTTCAATTGAACTTTGACTTGACCAATTGATGGTCAAAACCGAAAGTTAAACTGTTGGCCAAACTGTTTGACTTTCTGCCTAAACATAAAGAATAAGCAAGAAAGAAGGCTTACAAAGGGTCCTAGCTATCTTTTCTACAAGAATAATCAGATTAGAAAGCTCCAAACACTTGGGAGAGCTCCCAAATCAGATGTAGAAGAGAAGAGAAGGAAATGAGCAATGGATGAATGAAATTGTTGGGTTATTGATACTTGTAGCAAGATCATAGGATCATTACACATGTTTGTGTAGCTTCCAAGCATTAAATCTCATCCATACAATTGTTGCAAGCATGTTAGAAGCCTTAGAGAGGTGGTAACTTAGCTACCACACAAAGAAATTGCAAGTTTGGCCCCTGAATTATGAAACAGTTGCTGAAAACAAACTTTCTGGTCGCTGGGCAACTCATACCGCCCGTGTAAACAATGGGGAGGGGGTCACGTGGCCCGCCTGGGCTCCCCAGTTCAGCAACAATTTGTTAAATTACAGAACAGGTCCCTGTACTTGTTTGAGTCCATTTCAGGCCCTTTTGACCCCCGTTAAGCCATTTTCAAGGATCTACAAGGTCAATAAAGTTTAGAGGACTCAAAATGTGCTTGGAACACTCTCGGATGTCAGCTCGTTTGGTCGTACGGTCGCGTTGTTCGTTAAATTACGACGAAACTCAAACGGACGCGAAAACGAACCAAATTAAGCGACGAGTGGTATTTTTGCATGCCGATCACTAAAATAAAAATAATTTAGTGTCTACAAAAAATTTGGATGTCCAGATGTGGTCAGAACGTAAGATATGCGCGAAAATGCAAACTTACGCCGTTTTTGACACTTTTAGTCCCTGTAAGATCAAATAAGCATGTTTTTGCACACCGAACCTATCAAAGCTTATTTCTAAGCTATGTTCAGGTTATTTATGGTATGTTTAGCTTATGATCAAGTTCCGGACTATTTGATACCATACGCATTGGTATAGTTTCGCAGTTTGACACAAATAGTCCCTGCGATCGAATAGACTTATTTTCAACACACCAAACCATCCAAAACTTATTTCTAAGTTATGTGAAGGTTATTTTAGGTATGTTAAGCCTATGTCACTATTCCGGAGTGTTTGTCGCGTTAAACTGGCTGCGTTTACGCACCAGTTTGTGTATAACTTTCCAGAAAGCGATTTAAAGCTTGAAATCGGAATCGAATCAAATCGTAAAATCATCAAACAAAAATACACATATAATAACACCAAAACACATTGTTTTATTGATAATTAACATCGTTTTGCATTGTTCATCAATTACAGAGCACAGTTGTCACACAAAGATATAATAGGCGCATCACAAAGCTTTTGCTTCAAGGTCTGAAATGCATCTTCTTGCTTGGATCCCCATTCAAAGGGTTTGTTCTTCTGAGTTAGAGCAGTTAGAGGAACTGCAATCTTCGAGAAGTTTTCGATGAAGCGGCGGTAATAACCCGCAAGACCAAGAAAAGAACGAACTTCAGTAGGAGTAGTAGGCGTATCCCAATCCTTAATCGCACTGATCTTGGAGGGATCTGCATGAATACCTTGTTCATTGACGATATGCCCCAAAAATTGAACTTCCTTAAGCCAAAATTCGCACTTGGAGAATTTGGCGAAAAGTTGTTCTTTCTTCAGGAGTTCCAAAGTAAGACGAAGATGCTGCTCATGATCAGCTTGCGTCTTAGAATAAATCAAGATGTCATCAATGAAAACGATGATGAACTTGTCCAAATAAGGCTTACAAACCCTATTCATCAAGTCCATGAAAACAACAGGAGCATTAGTCAAACCGAAAGGCATAACAGTGAACTCATAATGCCCATAACGAGTGCGGAAAGCAGTCTTGGGAATATCTTCTTCACGCACACGAAGCTGATGATACCCAGAACGCAGATCAATCTTTGAAAAATAAGAAGCACCCTTTAATTGATCAAAGAGATCATCAATGCGAGGTAGGGGATATCGATTCTTGATGGTAAGCTTGTTGAGCTCACGATAATTGACACACATTCTGAAAGATCCATCCTTCTTCTTGACAAAAAAAACGGGAGCACCCCAAGGTGAAAAGCTAGGATGAATAAAACCTTTGTCGGAAAGCTCCTGGAGCTGCTTAGACAACTCTTGCATCTCAGACGGTGCAAGACGATATGGAGATCGAGCGGTAGGATTTGCACCAGGTACGTGATCGATACGAAACTCGACTTGGCGTGCTGTAGGTAAACCAGGTAACTCTTCAGGAAACACTTCAGGATAATCCCGAACAACAGGGATATCTTGAATCGACTTACCTTTGCTTTTATCCGCCACAACATGTGCCAAAAAGGCCACATAGTTCTTTCACGAATACTTCCGAGATTGAGTACAAGATATGAGTTTGAGGCTACTAGCAGGTTTCTCACCACGAACCTGTAGGATCTCACCTGTCGAAAGCGGAACACGAACAATCTTCTCAAAACAAACTACCTCTGCGTGATGCTTGGTTAACCAATCGATACCCACTATAACGTCGAAACTCCCAAGTTGCATTGGTGTGAGGTAGATAGGAAAAAGATGGTTATTAAGGTTCAATTGGCAGTTACGAAGAATAGAATTGAGAACAATGGGTTCACCACTAGCTACCTCTACTGTCAAAGGCTTTCCTAGTTTTGTTCTAGACATGCGAAGCAATGGCTCAAAAGACAATGAAACAAAACTCTTATCGACACCAGAATAAAAAAGAACAGAAGTAGACTGATTGTTAATAAAGAACGTACCGTTCACCACCTCGTTGTCTACCCGCGCCTCATTAGCATTCATGTTGAAGACTCGACCTCGAGCCTGAGCCTGATTCTGATTTGCGTTGGCCAGCCTTGGACACTGGTTTCGATAATGAGTCAGGTCCCCACAATTGTAGCACTCACCAGGAGGAAAGGTCGTGCAGCTTGTGCTTGTTGTTGAGCAGGCGGTTGAGCAGCCTGCTGAGCTGGGTTACGTGCAGCTTGATTGGGAGCAAAGCGACAAATATCAGCAAGATGACCCGACTTCCCACAGTTAGCACAGAAACGACACTGAACTTGCAGTTGATGGTGACTATTGCATCTGTTGCACAACGGTGCATTTCCCGCATATCGTTTCTTTGCTGGCGGTTGTGCGGGCTGGTTAGGAGCTGCCTGGTTGACTTGGGCAGTGAGAGCGAAATTCTGGGAAGCCTTACGCTTCCTAGACCCTTTCGAATAACCAGTTTCCTTGCCCTTCTTGCTCTTACCCTTCTTGCTTTCACCCTTATCAGACGATTGTTTCTTACCCTTGTCACCCTTCCTATGTAGCTTACCCTTTCGGACCTGCGACTCAGTCAATGTCGCAACTAACTCGATTGCCTGACGAACTGTGGTAGGGCTACTACCAGTGACGATGTCTTGTACGGAGTCAGGTAAGCCATCAATATACCTCTCGATAGCTTTCTCGAGTGGGGTAACCATGGTAGGGCATAGCAAACTCAACTCTTCATACCTATCAGTGTAAGCCCGGTGCTCACCACTATCCTGCTTCAAATCATCAAACTCCCTTTCTAAAGCCCTTAGCTCATGACGAGGACATAATTCCCTCATCATAAGAGCCCTAAGCTCTTCCCAGGTCTGTGCTAAAGCAACCTCAGCACCACGGTCTCTCATAACCCCGTTCCACCAAGTAAGGGCCCTCTTTTGAAAAACGCTGGAAGCAAACTCGACTTTGCAATTATTAGGACACTGAACATGATGAAACGTACTCTCAATGCTCTCGAACCACTGTAGGAGCCCAGTTGCTCCTTCAGAACCACTGAAGTTGAGTGGTTTAGCCGAATTGAAACTCTTGAAGTTGCATGGAGCATTTTGGTTATTGTTGGCTTGGTTAACTTGAGCAATAATGTCTGGGAGTACAGCAGCCATATGGTGCGCCATGATAGCTACCATTTCGGCATTAGGTAGCGGATTTTCGCGTCGAGGAGGCATTCTAAAAGAGCAAACATGAGAGAAAACGAGTGAGATGATTAGATGAAAGGAATGAGATGATACAAAAATCGACAAAAGCAAAGATGGTGGTCACTCGTTTGTACCACAAAGCAAACAAATGACACACAGCGACTAATCAAAGTAAATGGGTCGAAAATAATGTATCGCGAAGACATGCTCGCCTATAAGTGAACACTCACCCCAAGAGCTCCCAGGTAAGAGTGATTGGTCCGATTATGTGGATTTGTACGAACACTCTAGCCTTAGACAGAAAATTCGAGGTACCGGCATTCACTCTTCCCATTTGCACGTGTTCACACTATTTAGACCCAAAACTTTGACGAGATTTTGAAAACTTGAAAGGCACAAGGCCAAAAAGAATCATTCAAAAACGGATGATTAAATTCTCAAAATCATTCTGAAAAATTGAGGGGTTCAAAACCTTATAATAAACTATTAAAAAAAACAGATGATTGATTTTCAAAAATCATTCGAAAAGTTGTGTTCTTGTTTTGGTAATCACCTAAGGATAGGTGATGTGCATGTTTTAAGATCTAAACACAAGATAACTTGTGTTAGGGTCCTAGAAAAGTTATAGTCTAAGTCAAAGTATTACTAATAACCTAATTCCCTATAGCCATTGGCTCTGATACCAACTCTTCTGTCACACCCCGACCGCATAAAACAAAGAAACTGCAGCGGACAACGTCGGGGAGTGTTGTAACAGAATTATTGTTTCACAACCATGGTAATTAAAGTTATGTTTTATTTATAAACATTGGCTACATTGTCTTAAACAAACAAAGAAATGAGAGTACATAACATTATTTAACTAGTCTAGCTTCATTTTATGTCACTAAGGCACAGGTGTAACACCCTTACTATTAAATGACGGTTTTTGTACAAATAACGACAATTAAATGTGTATTTACGAGTACACATACATCTAAAAATACGGGTTTAATAAAACTTTTACAATTTAAAAATAATATAACTTAATGTATTTGAGTTTGTCGTTTAAAGGTTACGACAAAACGACGTGCGGAAGCTTGTATCTTTATCGTGTTCGGTTCCTCGTTAAGCTTGATCGTCATCCGGCATCCCGAATTATACCTATGATCAAAACCAACATGAAAGTTAGTTTTGATAGCGTAAAAAAAGAGTTTAATCAAGTTCATAGCATCAAACCAACTAAAACAAAATAATTTTTCTGGATTCATGCCTCTCGCGCCACGCGAGAGGCTTCCTCGGCTTGAAATTCAATTACGACACTTTTTGTCCCGTTAGTGATTTGATCAAACAAACTTATTGGTTATCTTTAAAATGTCATGCATAACACGTTATATCAGTTTACTAATATTTAAGGTTCAAATTACAGGTTCTTAAGCAAATCTTAACCCGTTTGGCATATCTACTCATTTTGACCCGTTAAGGGTATTTAACACTTACAAGCTTAAATCACGCTTCTTTTTTTTGTTTACATCCTATCTCCATTTTTATACTTATCCCAAGGATTCAATTTATCAAAATGCTTATTTCTAAACAACTCTTAAAGGTTTTTTGTCCGATTTACCGCTCAAGGGCTTTTTGGTCAATTTTAGTCCTTCATTTTATGACGAAGGACTTTCGCTAATATTTGACCAAAATATCGTTTTTTTAGCTATAATTCTAAACATGCATACCTGGCTCGGGTCATAGGATTGAACCGTTTAATTATCTTTCACTATTAATTTCTAGTTAATAGCAACGCGAACCATGTGTTAATTCCTGTGATAAAAAAAACTCAACAAGCGATCATCATATATTATTGACAAATGGTGTTAACAACACCATTTGACCCGTTTAGTCGAAATGACCAAATTTCATTATGAGATGGTATTTAATCACCATTTCACCCCTTTAACCTATCCCGGTTTACTTTTTGGATATCTAATTACCATTTCGCCTCTTTAACCTATCCCGGTTTACTTTTTGAATTCATCTTACTTAAAAATCGTTTCTCGTTTTGTTTGACCCGTTATGACTCATGCCAAATAGTTTCCTTTCAAATCCCTTTATCTATTGGTTAATCCATGTCCGGATTACTATTTTACCGTTTTTACCCTTTTCACCATAATTTATGGCTTCTTACCATTTTCACTTGTTCCGACTCGCATTATATCGTGCCGGAACATCACGTTTCATTTACTTAACATAATTCATATTCAATACTCACAGATAAGTATTTTTGTAATAAAAATAAAAAGGTGTAAGCTTTACTTACCTTTCGTCCGATTTCGCCCTTTCTTCGCGTATTCAATCCGTTTGACCCGCTTCTTTTCCTAAGCTGCCGCCTAGCTCGTCAAGCGTCAAACTATCATATAGTGTTCACAAGGTAGTTAGGTTAGTCTTTCTAGATCATAACCTTTACGCCTTATGAACTTTTATACCACTTTTCTTACCGAACTCTATCATAGGTCGGTTTGACTTTTAAAAGTCAAACCGCCTTATAGCATATGAAATTGAGCAACTAATTTGACAAACTCATGTCGGCGTTCCGCCCTTTACTCGATAGCACTATTCTTAGGCCACCATTTTAACTAATAAGTAATCCGAGTTCATGCTATTTTTAATACTAAGTTATCTTAGCTCTTGATTATCAATGTCACATTAAGCAAGTTCATATCACTGAAAATAGGCTGTTTTTGGTGACCTGTTTAACCTGTTTACAAGTCTTCAAATATTATGATTTTTTTTATGTGACGTACCTCTCGGAGGGTTAGGCCTTGTGTTAAAATTCCAAGAACTAACTCTTTACCAAAAATTCGTAAAAATTCATTTACTAAGCTGCAATCAGATTCGTCACTTCTGACTGCAGCTTACGGAAAAATTCATTTAAAATTCCTCGTTTATCCGATTGACGAAATTCCAATTGGAGATTCTTTTAATCACTTAAAACTTTCTACAGTAAGAATTTGAGATCATAACTCAATTCCTAATTCGAGTTATGACATTCGTATCGGGCTGCAAATTCTGCCAGAAAACGCAGCTTGAACCTTTGATACGGAAAAATTCATAAAACGCTCAATTTTCGTCGAAAAAATGCGATTCCAATGGGTTTTAAAGATATTTCCTGGAATTACATTTTAGACTCAAGAAACACATGTTTTTGTCATGTTTTGTCCAGGTTACAGCCGATACAAGCCGGCTGTAAATTCTGATCAGAATTCAGCTTTTAATTTGAACGTTTATGACATTATAACACTTATTCTTAGCAATTAAAACCCCTAAAAGCATCTCATAAACGAATTTAGTCAAACCCCACTTAGCACATGCAAGAGTAATCATCAAATCCCTAGTCTTTAATACTGATTCATCAATTTTTCAACTAGGGTTTGTTTCTAAACATGAATTCATCCTAGTTTCAGCCAAACATCAATCATTCAAGCTTGAATTTCGATTTTTATACGTTCATCAAAAATCTCAACTTCATAAATATCAATAATTCGACATACCTTACGATCCCCACGACTAGGTGATCGTTTCTATGTATTCATGCATCTGATTCGGGCTGGATTTGACCTTCAACTTGATGCTTTTGTTGAAATTAGGGTTAGACCCCTTTTCTTCTCCCCTGGTCGATCGAACTGGAACACACGTATGTGTGTGTTTTAGTTTATTCTTTTTTTATAAATGTTTTAAATAAAACATTTTCCTATTTACCCATCTTTAGCCCCTCATGTATTGGTTTGTTATTAAGTAGGCCACAACCTACTTATTTCTAGTAATATTCCCTCTAATTAACTAGGTTTATTATTCCTAGTTAACTTAGTGGGTTCGGGAAGTTCCTAACCTGTCTTATTTTAAGTCCCGTTAACTTGGTCCTTTTTACATACCTTGTTTTTATCAAAGTATTTATTTTCTTCTTTCTCTTTTTTTTATTAACATCTAGTTGATTTATTTAAATCCTAATATTTATCGGGTAAATTTTTACCACTAACGGTATTTTACCCGTCATTAATATTAACGTGGTTTGACTACCAAACCCGTTTTTGGGGTGTTACAACAGGTCCGCCTAAGTGTATCTTGATCATATCTACGCATCAGCTCCTGAAAACACATGTGAAAATATGGACGTTAGCATAAAATTGCCTGTGAGATACATAGGTTTTGTTAAAATAGGATTCATGACTTAAGTTTAAAGAAAATGTTTGATAAAAGTCAGTCATGAATCTTGTTAAATGTTTTCTTTTATAAATCATACGAAAATTTGATAAGAAATCGGATTATATAAGGGAAAGGTATATGGTTAATTAAATAACCAAGTAAAATGAGTTGTATAAAATAAACTGTTTGTAAAACAATGTCATGTGAAAATATGTTATTTGTGTAAAATGTAATATGTCTAATCTGAAATGGTTTAAATAACGCCACGATATGTAATATTATAAAAGCACTTATATATATGAAGTACCAACGGCGTATCCACCATGCTTTTATCATATTACACACGCCTCGTTACTTAAAACATTTACCAAACAAACCACCAATGTAAAAATGTTCATGTATAATCAAATGTCAAAATGTTTATGTGTAAACCATGTCTAATGTCAAATGTAAACCATGTAATATGTAAACCAATGTCATGTATGGCAAGTGAAATATGTCAACTAAAGCCATAGGTAAAATGCACAAAACAAGATATTGAAATAAATCAAAGTTATGTTTTGTAAAATAACTACATGCTCTACTGATACAAACATCTATGCGGTATTGTTAAAATGCATACATTCAAGCCTTGCGACTGTGGTGACAAACCCTTAAACAAATTAAAGGTTTATCTAATTTATGTATATTGGATTCAGTCATTCCTTCCACCCTAACAAACCTAGGATTTCAGGAATGGGAGTTGTCAATTCCTATGGTCCCATTTAAACAAACCAAATGTAATACCAAAATGTAAGCATGTGATGTAAAACAATGTACTAAGTATGCAATAAATGGACATACATAGCATGTGATGTAAAACAATGTACTAAGTATGCACTAAATGGACATATATAACATGTGATGTAAAACAATGTACTAAGTATGCAATAATGAACATACATAGCATGAGATGTAAAACAATGTACTAAGTATGCAATAAATGGACATACATAGCATGTCATGTAAAACAATGTACTAAGTATGCAATAAATGAACATACATAGCAAAAACATGGATAAAATCATGTACTATACGTGTACTAATGAACATAGCATGTATATATTATAAAAACATGTAAAGCACGAAAGTAACAAGTAGGCACATGTGTTTCACCCCAAAAAAAGTTGAAAACAGTAAAAGAGGGGACTATGTACTCACTTGAGGATGCTTAGAAGTCTTGAATAACAACCAAGCAAAGCTAGAGGGGTCACGAAAATCAAACGGCACCTAATATAGGTAACTATGTTAATAACCGGACCTAAATCTGGAGATCGGATAGAATGAGGTTTCGTAAACCAAACGAGTATTGGAACTCATATGATACGGTTTAACAAAGCCTACATACTAAAACGAAACCTAACTTAAGTGCTTACGACCCATTACGATTCGTTTAGGTAGCTTACGCTACTTTAACGCGTCGTTCGCGTAAAACGCGTTCGGACCGCCTAACTAGTCCTATGAAAAGTATTATATGCCTTAACATGTCAAATAATGTTTCATAATCTGTTAAATGAAAAACTTTTAAGTTACATATGCTTAAAATCCAATTCTGCATGAAAAGGGCATTTTGGTCATTTACCTAAGGCATATAAACTACCTATCATACAACTAACTAAACGTCGTGACCATAAGGTATAACCTCGGAAGGTTATTCCCTATACAACTATGGTCACCTAATGTGTTTGGTCGGATCCTAATGATCGACCAAATGGGTCGGGTTCGAAAGTATAAGCGATTGTTTAGATCGCTTACCTTTATGACCCTAGACAAGCACAAAACTAAAAGGGTCGTAAAGGTAAGCGATCTAAACAATCGCTTATACTTTCGAACCCGACCCATTTGGTCGATCATTAGGATCCGACCAAACACATTAGGTGACCATATTTGTATAGGGAATAACCTTCCGAGGTTATACCTTATGGTCACGACGTTTAGTTAGTTGTATGATAGGTAGTTTATATGCCTTAGGTAAATGACCAAAATGCCCTTTTCACACATAAATTCATTTTAAGCCTATGTAACTTAATTTTGGACATCTAAACTGATTTAGCAACAATATTAGACATATTAAGGCATATATTACTTATCATAGGACTAGTTAGGCGGTCCGAACGCATTTTACGCGAACGACGCGATAAAGTGGCGTAAGCTATCTTAACGAGTCATAATGGGTCGTAAGCACTTAGAATAGGTTTCATTTTAGTATGTAGGCTTTGTTAAACCATATCATATGAGTTCCAACACTCATTTGGTTTACGAAACCTCATCCTATCCGATCTCCGATTTAGGTCCGGTTTATTAACATAGATACCTATATTAGGTGCCGTTTGAATCCGTGATCTTCTAGCTTTGCTTGGCGGATATCTAAGGTCTATAGAGCAATCTCAAGTGAGTACATAGACCCCTATTTTACTGTTTTTCAAACGTTTTGGGGTGAAACACATGTGCCTACTAGTTACTTTCGTGATTTCCTGTTTTCACATCATATACATGCTATGCTCATTAGTACATTAATAGTACATGATTTACATTACATTGCTTCGCTATGTATGTTTACTTAGCATACTTAGTACATTGTTTTACTTTACATTTCTGCTATGTATGTTGACTGAGCATGCTAGCACATTGATTTTCATAATTACATTTTGTTGCATATGCTCATCCAGCATATGAACACATTATATTACATTTTGAACCGTTTGTAACTATTTGACTATGTGAACCGTTGTAACCATTTGACTATGTGAACCGTTGTAACCATTTGATTATGTGAACCGTTTGTAACTGTTGAACCATGTGAGCCGTATTTGACCATACATAACCATTTCTACAATTGTTAAACATTACATTTTGGTGGTTGTTTGGGTAAGTGATTTAAGTAACGAGGCGACGTGTAATACGATAAAAACATGGCGGATACGCCGCTGGTACTTCCTATATATAAGTGCTTTTAAGGTATTACATATCGTAGCGTTATTTAAACCATTTCAGTTTAGACATATTACATCTACAATACAATCTTCACATAAACATCGTTTTACAAATAACTTAACTTATACAAACTCATTTTACATGGTTATTCACTTAACCATACATTATTCTTTTATACATATATATCATTTGGTTTATTTATCACTTTTCAAATGATTTATGAAAGGAAACACTCAACAAGATTCATGGCTACTTTTTAAACAATTTCTTTAAACTCAAGTCATGAATCCTACTTTCACAAAACCTATGTATCTCACAGGCATTTTTATGCTGACGTACCTATTTTCACATGTGTTTTCAGGAGCTGTTGTATAGGATGATCGAGACACACTTAGGCGGACCTGTGCCTTAGTGACTTAAAACGAAGCAAGAACTAGTTAAATTATGTTATGTACCCTTTGTTTCTTGTTTAAGACAATGTAACTCTCTTGATTGATAAATAAAACGTAACTTTAATTTCCATGGATGTGAAACAATTAATTCTGTTACAACACTCCCCGACGTTTCCGCCACGTTTCGTTGTTTTACGTGGTCGGGGTGTGACAAACTAAACGAAGTGACCATAAGGTATAACCTCGGAAGGTTATCCCCTACACAACTATGGTCACTTAACATGCTTGGTCGGATCCTAAAGATCGACCAAACGGGTCGGGTTCGAAAGTCTAAGCGGTTGTTTAGACCGCTTATCTTACGACCCTATACAAGCACTAATCTAAAAGTGACGAGTTAAACATGTTAAAACATGTTT
>JARYGA010061426.1:24814-52633 GCA_030545235.1 Helianthus tuberosus
ACCTAATCACAACCCAACCCAACCCAAACCAATCGTTCGTTCAAATCGTTTTATCTTGTTTAAGTCATTCCAAATCGCTTAATTCGTCCCAAAATCGTATTCGTTTTAATTGTGAAACTACTTTTGGTCGTCTCGCTAATAACATTCAAACCTTTGTGACTCGACCACCTCGTTCATCGTATTAACAAACCACCAAAGGGTAAGTTAAAAATCATCAGATTCGGTCGTTACCTACATAACCCCCACACATAACTATGGGTGTAGTCTGATAACGGGATTTGTCAGATCCTATGGTACCATAACCTAATACTGGTCGGCTTGATCAATGCTAATGAATGTCATTTGTTATGTAATTACAACCATCGAGTTCGTTCACATTATTGAAATCGTTATTAGTTTAATATAAACCATCTTTATCGCTTTTGAAACCATCGTTTAAATATCGAAAATCGTTTGGAAAACCATTGTTAAAACCTTGAAAACATTTAGCACCTATGAATCACCCCAAAACAATTGAAAACAGTAAAATAGGGGAACTATGTACTCACATTGAATGGAGGGGTATCCTTGATCTAAAGAACTTAGCGAAGCTCAGATAAACCAAGGAAATTCAAGTAGTACCTAGTAATCGGATTACTAGTAAATAAATCGACACCTAAATCAGAAGATTGGATAGAATGAGGTCTTGTAAACCAAATGAGTGTTGGAACTCATGTGATATGGTTTAACAAAGCCTACATCCTAAATCGGAACCTAGCCTAAGTGCTTTTGACTCGTTACGACCCGTTAAGGTAGCTTATGCTACTTTAACGCGTCGTTCGAGCAAAACTATGTTCAGATGGTTAACTATGTGCTATGTCAAGTCTTATATGCCCAATAATACCTAAACATGTTACTAAATCAGATTATATGTCAAAAACATGTTCACATATGTAAAATACGGATTTATGCTTCATAAGGGCGTTTTGGTCATTTCTTATGGGCATACAAGCTACTTAACAAATAACTAACCATTCCTATGTGATCATAAGGTATAACCTCAGTGGTTATTCCCTATGCAACTATGATCACTAATCAAGCTTGGTCGGATCCTAAAGATTGACCAAATGGGTCGGGTTCGAAAGTCTAAGCGGTTGTTTAGACCGCTTAACTTACGACCCTAAACAAGCACTAAACTAATAGTGACGAGTTAAACATGTCAAAACATGTTTAACCTACTTAGAAAACTGATTTGGTATCAAAACAATGGTTTTTGATACCCGAAAATAGTTCCGTTGCAAAATGCGTGCTAAAATGCATTTTGACCGAAACTTTGACTCGTCACTACGCCTAGTTAACGTGATAATCAATAGGTATAATCGCTAAGGATTATAACCATTATGATTACAATCACGTTGCAAAGTTCAATTGAACTTTGACTTGACCAATTGATGGTCAAAACCGAAAGTTAAACTGTTGGCCAAACTGTTTGACTTTCTGCCTAAACATAAAGAATAAGCAAGAAAGAAGGCTTACAAAGGGTCCTAGCTATCTTTTCTACAAGAATAATCAGATTAGAAAGCTCCAAACACTTGGGAGAGCTCCCAAATCAGATGTAGAAGAGAAGAGAAGGAAATGAGCAATGGATGAATGAAATTGTTGGGTTATTGATACTTGTAGCAAGATCATAGGATCATTACACATGTTTGTGTAGCTTCCAAGCATTAAATCTCATCCATACAATTGTTGCAAGCATGTTAGAAGCCTTAGAGAGGTGGTAACTTAGCTACCACACAAAGAAATTGCAAGTTTGGCCCCTGAATTATGAAACAGTTGCTGAAAACAAACTTTCTGGTCGCTGGGCAACTCATACCGCCCGTGTAAACAATGGGGAGGGGGTCACGTGGCCCGCCTGGGCTCCCCAGTTCAGCAACAATTTGTTAAATTACAGAACAGGTCCCTGTACTTGTTTGAGTCCATTTCAGGCCCTTTTGACCCCCGTTAAGCCATTTTCAAGGATCTACAAGGTCAATAAAGTTTAGAGGACTCAAAATGTGCTTGGAACACTCTCGGATGTCAGCTCGTTTGGTCGTACGGTCGCGTTGTTCGTTAAATTACGACGAAACTCAAACGGACGCGAAAACGAACCAAATTAAGCGACGAGTGGTATTTTTGCATGCCGATCACTAAAATAAAAATAATTTAGTGTCTACAAAAAATTTGGATGTCCAGATGTGGTCAGAACGTAAGATATGCGCGAAAATGCAAACTTACGCCGTTTTTGACACTTTTAGTCCCTGTAAGATCAAATAAGCATGTTTTTGCACACCGAACCTATCAAAGCTTATTTCTAAGCTATGTTCAGGTTATTTATGGTATGTTTAGCTTATGATCAAGTTCCGGACTATTTGATACCATACGCATTGGTATAGTTTCGCAGTTTGACACAAATAGTCCCTGCGATCGAATAGACTTATTTTCAACACACCAAACCATCCAAAACTTATTTCTAAGTTATGTGAAGGTTATTTTAGGTATGTTAAGCCTATGTCACTATTCCGGAGTGTTTGTCGCGTTAAACTGGCTGCGTTTACGCACCAGTTTGTGTATAACTTTCCAGAAAGCGATTTAAAGCTTGAAATCGGAATCGAATCAAATCGTAAAATCATCAAACAAAAATACACATATAATAACACCAAAACACATTGTTTTATTGATAATTAACATCGTTTTGCATTGTTCATCAATTACAGAGCACAGTTGTCACACAAAGATATAATAGGCGCATCACAAAGCTTTTGCTTCAAGGTCTGAAATGCATCTTCTTGCTTGGATCCCCATTCAAAGGGTTTGTTCTTCTGAGTTAGAGCAGTTAGAGGAACTGCAATCTTCGAGAAGTTTTCGATGAAGCGGCGGTAATAACCCGCAAGACCAAGAAAAGAACGAACTTCAGTAGGAGTAGTAGGCGTATCCCAATCCTTAATCGCACTGATCTTGGAGGGATCTGCATGAATACCTTGTTCATTGACGATATGCCCCAAAAATTGAACTTCCTTAAGCCAAAATTCGCACTTGGAGAATTTGGCGAAAAGTTGTTCTTTCTTCAGGAGTTCCAAAGTAAGACGAAGATGCTGCTCATGATCAGCTTGCGTCTTAGAATAAATCAAGATGTCATCAATGAAAACGATGATGAACTTGTCCAAATAAGGCTTACAAACCCTATTCATCAAGTCCATGAAAACAACAGGAGCATTAGTCAAACCGAAAGGCATAACAGTGAACTCATAATGCCCATAACGAGTGCGGAAAGCAGTCTTGGGAATATCTTCTTCACGCACACGAAGCTGATGATACCCAGAACGCAGATCAATCTTTGAAAAATAAGAAGCACCCTTTAATTGATCAAAGAGATCATCAATGCGAGGTAGGGGATATCGATTCTTGATGGTAAGCTTGTTGAGCTCACGATAATTGACACACATTCTGAAAGATCCATCCTTCTTCTTGACAAAAAAAACGGGAGCACCCCAAGGTGAAAAGCTAGGATGAATAAAACCTTTGTCGGAAAGCTCCTGGAGCTGCTTAGACAACTCTTGCATCTCAGACGGTGCAAGACGATATGGAGATCGAGCGGTAGGATTTGCACCAGGTACGTGATCGATACGAAACTCGACTTGGCGTGCTGTAGGTAAACCAGGTAACTCTTCAGGAAACACTTCAGGATAATCCCGAACAACAGGGATATCTTGAATCGACTTACCTTTGCTTTTATCCGCCACAACATGTGCCAAAAAGGCCACATAGTTCTTTCACGAATACTTCCGAGATTGAGTACAAGATATGAGTTTGAGGCTACTAGCAGGTTTCTCACCACGAACCTGTAGGATCTCACCTGTCGAAAGCGGAACACGAACAATCTTCTCAAAACAAACTACCTCTGCGTGATGCTTGGTTAACCAATCGATACCCACTATAACGTCGAAACTCCCAAGTTGCATTGGTGTGAGGTAGATAGGAAAAAGATGGTTATTAAGGTTCAATTGGCAGTTACGAAGAATAGAATTGAGAACAATGGGTTCACCACTAGCTACCTCTACTGTCAAAGGCTTTCCTAGTTTTGTTCTAGACATGCGAAGCAATGGCTCAAAAGACAATGAAACAAAACTCTTATCGACACCAGAATAAAAAAGAACAGAAGTAGACTGATTGTTAATAAAGAACGTACCGTTCACCACCTCGTTGTCTACCCGCGCCTCATTAGCATTCATGTTGAAGACTCGACCTCGAGCCTGAGCCTGATTCTGATTTGCGTTGGCCAGCCTTGGACACTGGTTTCGATAATGAGTCAGGTCCCCACAATTGTAGCACTCACCAGGAGGAAAGGTCGTGCAGCTTGTGCTTGTTGTTGAGCAGGCGGTTGAGCAGCCTGCTGAGCTGGGTTACGTGCAGCTTGATTGGGAGCAAAGCGACAAATATCAGCAAGATGACCCGACTTCCCACAGTTAGCACAGAAACGACACTGAACTTGCAGTTGATGGTGACTATTGCATCTGTTGCACAACGGTGCATTTCCCGCATATCGTTTCTTTGCTGGCGGTTGTGCGGGCTGGTTAGGAGCTGCCTGGTTGACTTGGGCAGTGAGAGCGAAATTCTGGGAAGCCTTACGCTTCCTAGACCCTTTCGAATAACCAGTTTCCTTGCCCTTCTTGCTCTTACCCTTCTTGCTTTCACCCTTATCAGACGATTGTTTCTTACCCTTGTCACCCTTCCTATGTAGCTTACCCTTTCGGACCTGCGACTCAGTCAATGTCGCAACTAACTCGATTGCCTGACGAACTGTGGTAGGGCTACTACCAGTGACGATGTCTTGTACGGAGTCAGGTAAGCCATCAATATACCTCTCGATAGCTTTCTCGAGTGGGGTAACCATGGTAGGGCATAGCAAACTCAACTCTTCATACCTATCAGTGTAAGCCCGGTGCTCACCACTATCCTGCTTCAAATCATCAAACTCCCTTTCTAAAGCCCTTAGCTCATGACGAGGACATAATTCCCTCATCATAAGAGCCCTAAGCTCTTCCCAGGTCTGTGCTAAAGCAACCTCAGCACCACGGTCTCTCATAACCCCGTTCCACCAAGTAAGGGCCCTCTTTTGAAAAACGCTGGAAGCAAACTCGACTTTGCAATTATTAGGACACTGAACATGATGAAACGTACTCTCAATGCTCTCGAACCACTGTAGGAGCCCAGTTGCTCCTTCAGAACCACTGAAGTTGAGTGGTTTAGCCGAATTGAAACTCTTGAAGTTGCATGGAGCATTTTGGTTATTGTTGGCTTGGTTAACTTGAGCAATAATGTCTGGGAGTACAGCAGCCATATGGTGCGCCATGATAGCTACCATTTCGGCATTAGGTAGCGGATTTTCGCGTCGAGGAGGCATTCTAAAAGAGCAAACATGAGAGAAAACGAGTGAGATGATTAGATGAAAGGAATGAGATGATACAAAAATCGACAAAAGCAAAGATGGTGGTCACTCGTTTGTACCACAAAGCAAACAAATGACACACAGCGACTAATCAAAGTAAATGGGTCGAAAATAATGTATCGCGAAGACATGCTCGCCTATAAGTGAACACTCACCCCAAGAGCTCCCAGGTAAGAGTGATTGGTCCGATTATGTGGATTTGTACGAACACTCTAGCCTTAGACAGAAAATTCGAGGTACCGGCATTCACTCTTCCCATTTGCACGTGTTCACACTATTTAGACCCAAAACTTTGACGAGATTTTGAAAACTTGAAAGGCACAAGGCCAAAAAGAATCATTCAAAAACGGATGATTAAATTCTCAAAATCATTCTGAAAAATTGAGGGGTTCAAAACCTTATAATAAACTATTAAAAAAAACAGATGATTGATTTTCAAAAATCATTCGAAAAGTTGTGTTCTTGTTTTGGTAATCACCTAAGGATAGGTGATGTGCATGTTTTAAGATCTAAACACAAGATAACTTGTGTTAGGGTCCTAGAAAAGTTATAGTCTAAGTCAAAGTATTACTAATAACCTAATTCCCTATAGCCATTGGCTCTGATACCAACTCTTCTGTCACACCCCGACCGCATAAAACAAAGAAACTGCAGCGGACAACGTCGGGGAGTGTTGTAACAGAATTATTGTTTCACAACCATGGTAATTAAAGTTATGTTTTATTTATAAACATTGGCTACATTGTCTTAAACAAACAAAGAAATGAGAGTACATAACATTATTTAACTAGTCTAGCTTCATTTTATGTCACTAAGGCACAGGTGTAACACCCTTACTATTAAATGACGGTTTTTGTACAAATAACGACAATTAAATGTGTATTTACGAGTACACATACATCTAAAAATACGGGTTTAATAAAACTTTTACAATTTAAAAATAATATAACTTAATGTATTTGAGTTTGTCGTTTAAAGGTTACGACAAAACGACGTGCGGAAGCTTGTATCTTTATCGTGTTCGGTTCCTCGTTAAGCTTGATCGTCATCCGGCATCCCGAATTATACCTATGATCAAAACCAACATGAAAGTTAGTTTTGATAGCGTAAAAAAAGAGTTTAATCAAGTTCATAGCATCAAACCAACTAAAACAAAATAATTTTTCTGGATTCATGCCTCTCGCGCCACGCGAGAGGCTTCCTCGGCTTGAAATTCAATTACGACACTTTTTGTCCCGTTAGTGATTTGATCAAACAAACTTATTGGTTATCTTTAAAATGTCATGCATAACACGTTATATCAGTTTACTAATATTTAAGGTTCAAATTACAGGTTCTTAAGCAAATCTTAACCCGTTTGGCATATCTACTCATTTTGACCCGTTAAGGGTATTTAACACTTACAAGCTTAAATCACGCTTCTTTTTTTTGTTTACATCCTATCTCCATTTTTATACTTATCCCAAGGATTCAATTTATCAAAATGCTTATTTCTAAACAACTCTTAAAGGTTTTTTGTCCGATTTACCGCTCAAGGGCTTTTTGGTCAATTTTAGTCCTTCATTTTATGACGAAGGACTTTCGCTAATATTTGACCAAAATATCGTTTTTTTAGCTATAATTCTAAACATGCATACCTGGCTCGGGTCATAGGATTGAACCGTTTAATTATCTTTCACTATTAATTTCTAGTTAATAGCAACGCGAACCATGTGTTAATTCCTGTGATAAAAAAAACTCAACAAGCGATCATCATATATTATTGACAAATGGTGTTAACAACACCATTTGACCCGTTTAGTCGAAATGACCAAATTTCATTATGAGATGGTATTTAATCACCATTTCACCCCTTTAACCTATCCCGGTTTACTTTTTGGATATCTAATTACCATTTCGCCTCTTTAACCTATCCCGGTTTACTTTTTGAATTCATCTTACTTAAAAATCGTTTCTCGTTTTGTTTGACCCGTTATGACTCATGCCAAATAGTTTCCTTTCAAATCCCTTTATCTATTGGTTAATCCATGTCCGGATTACTATTTTACCGTTTTTACCCTTTTCACCATAATTTATGGCTTCTTACCATTTTCACTTGTTCCGACTCGCATTATATCGTGCCGGAACATCACGTTTCATTTACTTAACATAATTCATATTCAATACTCACAGATAAGTATTTTTGTAATAAAAATAAAAAGGTGTAAGCTTTACTTACCTTTCGTCCGATTTCGCCCTTTCTTCGCGTATTCAATCCGTTTGACCCGCTTCTTTTCCTAAGCTGCCGCCTAGCTCGTCAAGCGTCAAACTATCATATAGTGTTCACAAGGTAGTTAGGTTAGTCTTTCTAGATCATAACCTTTACGCCTTATGAACTTTTATACCACTTTTCTTACCGAACTCTATCATAGGTCGGTTTGACTTTTAAAAGTCAAACCGCCTTATAGCATATGAAATTGAGCAACTAATTTGACAAACTCATGTCGGCGTTCCGCCCTTTACTCGATAGCACTATTCTTAGGCCACCATTTTAACTAATAAGTAATCCGAGTTCATGCTATTTTTAATACTAAGTTATCTTAGCTCTTGATTATCAATGTCACATTAAGCAAGTTCATATCACTGAAAATAGGCTGTTTTTGGTGACCTGTTTAACCTGTTTACAAGTCTTCAAATATTATGATTTTTTTTATGTGACGTACCTCTCGGAGGGTTAGGCCTTGTGTTAAAATTCCAAGAACTAACTCTTTACCAAAAATTCGTAAAAATTCATTTACTAAGCTGCAATCAGATTCGTCACTTCTGACTGCAGCTTACGGAAAAATTCATTTAAAATTCCTCGTTTATCCGATTGACGAAATTCCAATTGGAGATTCTTTTAATCACTTAAAACTTTCTACAGTAAGAATTTGAGATCATAACTCAATTCCTAATTCGAGTTATGACATTCGTATCGGGCTGCAAATTCTGCCAGAAAACGCAGCTTGAACCTTTGATACGGAAAAATTCATAAAACGCTCAATTTTCGTCGAAAAAATGCGATTCCAATGGGTTTTAAAGATATTTCCTGGAATTACATTTTAGACTCAAGAAACACATGTTTTTGTCATGTTTTGTCCAGGTTACAGCCGATACAAGCCGGCTGTAAATTCTGATCAGAATTCAGCTTTTAATTTGAACGTTTATGACATTATAACACTTATTCTTAGCAATTAAAACCCCTAAAAGCATCTCATAAACGAATTTAGTCAAACCCCACTTAGCACATGCAAGAGTAATCATCAAATCCCTAGTCTTTAATACTGATTCATCAATTTTTCAACTAGGGTTTGTTTCTAAACATGAATTCATCCTAGTTTCAGCCAAACATCAATCATTCAAGCTTGAATTTCGATTTTTATACGTTCATCAAAAATCTCAACTTCATAAATATCAATAATTCGACATACCTTACGATCCCCACGACTAGGTGATCGTTTCTATGTATTCATGCATCTGATTCGGGCTGGATTTGACCTTCAACTTGATGCTTTTGTTGAAATTAGGGTTAGACCCCTTTTCTTCTCCCCTGGTCGATCGAACTGGAACACACGTATGTGTGTGTTTTAGTTTATTCTTTTTTTATAAATGTTTTAAATAAAACATTTTCCTATTTACCCATCTTTAGCCCCTCATGTATTGGTTTGTTATTAAGTAGGCCACAACCTACTTATTTCTAGTAATATTCCCTCTAATTAACTAGGTTTATTATTCCTAGTTAACTTAGTGGGTTCGGGAAGTTCCTAACCTGTCTTATTTTAAGTCCCGTTAACTTGGTCCTTTTTACATACCTTGTTTTTATCAAAGTATTTATTTTCTTCTTTCTCTTTTTTTTATTAACATCTAGTTGATTTATTTAAATCCTAATATTTATCGGGTAAATTTTTACCACTAACGGTATTTTACCCGTCATTAATATTAACGTGGTTTGACTACCAAACCCGTTTTTGGGGTGTTACAACAGGTCCGCCTAAGTGTATCTTGATCATATCTACGCATCAGCTCCTGAAAACACATGTGAAAATATGGACGTTAGCATAAAATTGCCTGTGAGATACATAGGTTTTGTTAAAATAGGATTCATGACTTAAGTTTAAAGAAAATGTTTGATAAAAGTCAGTCATGAATCTTGTTAAATGTTTTCTTTTTTAAATCATACGAAAATTTGATAAGAAATCGGATTATATAAGGGAAAGGTATATGGTTAATTAAATAACCAAGTAAAATGAGTTGTATAAAATAAACTGTTTGTAAAACAATGTCATGTGAAAATATGTTATTTGTGTAAAATGTAATATGTCTAATCTGAAATGGTTTAAATAACGCCACGATATGTAATATTATAAAAGCACTTATATATATGAAGTACCAACGGCGTATCCACCATGCTTTTATCATATTACACACGCCTCGTTACTTAAAACATTTACCAAACAAACCACCAATGTAAAAATGTTCATGTATAATCAAATGTCAAAATGTTTATGTGTAAACCATGTCTAATGTCAAATGTAAACCATGTAATATGTAAACCAATGTCATGTATGGCAAGTGAAATATGTCAACTAAAGCCATAGGTAAAATGCACAAAACAAGATATTGAAATAAATCAAAGTTATGTTTTGTAAAATAACTACATGCTCTACTGATACAAACATCTATGCGGTATTGTTAAAATGCATACATTCAAGCCTTGCGACTGTGGTGACAAACCCTTAAACAAATTAAAGGTTTATCTAATTTATGTATATTGGATTCAGTCATTCCTTCCACCCTAACAAACCTAGGATTTCAGGAATGGGAGTTGTCAATTCCTATGGTCCCATTTAAACAAACCAAATGTAATACCAAAATGTAAGCATGTGATGTAAAACAATGTACTAAGTATGCAATAAATGGACATACATAGCATGTGATGTAAAACAATGTACTAAGTATGCACTAAATGGACATATATAACATGTGATGTAAAACAATGTACTAAGTATGCAATAATGAACATACATAGCATGAGATGTAAAACAATGTACTAAGTATGCAATAAATGGACATACATAGCATGTCATGTAAAACAATGTACTAAGTATGCAATAAATGAACATACATAGCAAAAACATGGATAAAATCATGTACTATACGTGTACTAATGAACATAGCATGTATATATTATAAAAACATGTAAAGCACGAAAGTAACAAGTAGGCACATGTGTTTCACCCCAAAAAAAGTTGAAAACAGTAAAAGAGGGGACTATGTACTCACTTGAGGATGCTTAGAAGTCTTGAATAACAACCAAGCAAAGCTAGAGGGGTCACGAAAATCAAACGGCACCTAATATAGGTAACTATGTTAATAACCGGACCTAAATCTGGAGATCGGATAGAATGAGGTTTCGTAAACCAAACGAGTATTGGAACTCATATGATACGGTTTAACAAAGCCTACATACTAAAACGAAACCTAACTTAAGTGCTTACGACCCATTACGATTCGTTTAGGTAGCTTACGCTACTTTAACGCGTCGTTCGCGTAAAACGCGTTCGGACCGCCTAACTAGTCCTATGAAAAGTATTATATGCCTTAACATGTCAAATAATGTTTCATAATCTGTTAAATGAAAAACTTTTAAGTTACATATGCTTAAAATCCAATTCTGCATGAAAAGGGCATTTTGGTCATTTACCTAAGGCATATAAACTACCTATCATACAACTAACTAAACGTCGTGACCATAAGGTATAACCTCGGAAGGTTATTCCCTATACAACTATGGTCACCTAATGTGTTTGGTCGGATCCTAATGATCGACCAAATGGGTCGGGTTCGAAAGTATAAGCGATTGTTTAGATCGCTTACCTTTATGACCCTAGACAAGCACAAAACTAAAAGGGTCGTAAAGGTAAGCGATCTAAACAATCGCTTATACTTTCGAACCCGACCCATTTGGTCGATCATTAGGATCCGACCAAACACATTAGGTGACCATATTTGTATAGGGAATAACCTTCCGAGGTTATACCTTATGGTCACGACGTTTAGTTAGTTGTATGATAGGTAGTTTATATGCCTTAGGTAAATGACCAAAATGCCCTTTTCACACATAAATTCATTTTAAGCCTATGTAACTTAATTTTGGACATCTAAACTGATTTAGCAACAATATTAGACATATTAAGGCATATATTACTTATCATAGGACTAGTTAGGCGGTCCGAACGCATTTTACGCGAACGACGCGATAAAGTGGCGTAAGCTATCTTAACGAGTCATAATGGGTCGTAAGCACTTAGAATAGGTTTCATTTTAGTATGTAGGCTTTGTTAAACCATATCATATGAGTTCCAACACTCATTTGGTTTACGAAACCTCATCCTATCCGATCTCCGATTTAGGTCCGGTTTATTAACATAGATACCTATATTAGGTGCCGTTTGAATCCGTGATCTTCTAGCTTTGCTTGGCGGATATCTAAGGTCTATAGAGCAATCTCAAGTGAGTACATAGACCCCTATTTTACTGTTTTTCAAACGTTTTGGGGTGAAACACATGTGCCTACTAGTTACTTTCGTGATTTCCTGTTTTCACATCATATACATGCTATGCTCATTAGTACATTAATAGTACATGATTTACATTACATTGCTTCGCTATGTATGTTTACTTAGCATACTTAGTACATTGTTTTACTTTACATTTCTGCTATGTATGTTGACTGAGCATGCTAGCACATTGATTTTCATAATTACATTTTGTTGCATATGCTCATCCAGCATATGAACACATTATATTACATTTTGAACCGTTTGTAACTATTTGACTATGTGAACCGTTGTAACCATTTGACTATGTGAACCGTTGTAACCATTTGATTATGTGAACCGTTTGTAACTGTTGAACCATGTGAGCCGTATTTGACCATACATAACCATTTCTACAATTGTTAAACATTACATTTTGGTGGTTGTTTGGGTAAGTGATTTAAGTAACGAGGCGACGTGTAATACGATAAAAACATGGCGGATACGCCGCTGGTACTTCCTATATATAAGTGCTTTTAAGGTATTACATATCGTAGCGTTATTTAAACCATTTCAGTTTAGACATATTACATCTACAATACAATCTTCACATAAACATCGTTTTACAAATAACTTAACTTATACAAACTCATTTTACATGGTTATTCACTTAACCATACATTATTCTTTTATACATATATATCATTTGGTTTATTTATCACTTTTCAAATGATTTATGAAAGGAAACACTCAACAAGATTCATGGCTACTTTTTAAACAATTTCTTTAAACTCAAGTCATGAATCCTACTTTCACAAAACCTATGTATCTCACAGGCATTTTTATGCTGACGTACCTATTTTCACATGTGTTTTCAGGAGCTGTTGTATAGGATGATCGAGACACACTTAGGCGGACCTGTGCCTTAGTGACTTAAAACGAAGCAAGAACTAGTTAAATTATGTTATGTACCCTTTGTTTCTTGTTTAAGACAATGTAACTCTCTTGATTGATAAATAAAACGTAACTTTAATTTCCATGGATGTGAAACAATTAATTCTGTTACAACACTCCCCGACGTTTCCGCCACGTTTCGTTGTTTTACGTGGTCGGGGTGTGACAAACTAAACGAAGTGACCATAAGGTATAACCTCGGAAGGTTATCCCCTACACAACTATGGTCACTTAACATGCTTGGTCGGATCCTAAAGATCGACCAAACGGGTCGGGTTCGAAAGTCTAAGCGGTTGTTTAGACCGCTTATCTTACGACCCTATACAAGCACTAATCTAAAAGTGACGAGTTAAACATGTTAAAACATGTTTAACAAGGTTTGAAAACAGGTTTGATATCAAAACAAATGGTTTTGATACCCAAGAATAATTTAGTTGCAAAATACGCAAGAATACGCATTTTGACCGAAACTATGACTCGTCACTACGCCTAAATAACGTGGTAATCAGTAGGTATAGTCACAAGAGACTATAACTATCGTGATTACGCTCACGTTACGAAGTTCAAACGAACTTCGTGTTGACCAAAGACTAGTCAAAGCAGAAAGTCAAACACAGTTTGACTTTCGTGCTTAAAAACGCCTAAAAGCACGAAAGGATACTTACAAAGGGTCCAAGCTAGGAAGATCTTGATCAAATTACTCAGGTATGAAGTTCTTGAACTCCAACTTAGAGTAATTCAATCAGATTTGTGAGGAATGAGGATGAAGGTGATGGGTATTTATAGAAAACCCACAACCGTTAGGATCGCTCCTCGCAAAACGTGCTTCGATCTTGACCCTCCATGTGGGCACATGGTATTGTAATACAAGGGGCATACTAAAAACCATCAAATCTAGCCCAAAGTATGCAAAACCTTGGGTTAAAACCATCAAAAACAGGATGGAAGTCCAAAATCAATGTTTCTGATCTGGGCAGCTCTAGCGGGCCGCGTAAGAATAGGCTTAGGCTTACGCCCCAGGCCTAGGAAGTTTGGCAGAATTACAATTTTAGTCCCTGCAGGCCTAAAACTTGGTATTTGATGTATTTTTGACACGTTTAAGCCCTGTTAACCTTATTTCAAGGCTCTAAAATGAAGTTAAAGTATAGGGAACATGAAACATGCTCAAAAACATCTCGGATGTCGGTTCGTTTGGCCGTACGGTTGCGTTGTTCGGTTAATTACGAAGGAAGTCGTAACGAACGCAAAAACGATCCAAATTAAGCGACGAATGGAATTTTATCATGCCACTCACTAAAATAAAGTATTTTATTGATTACATAAATTTTTGGATGTCCGGATATATTCAGAACGTAAGATATGCGCGAAAATGCAAACTTATGCACTTTTTGATGCTTTTAGTCCCTAGTGATCAAGAAAGTTTATTTTTGCGCACCAAACACCTCAAAGCCTATTTCTAAGCTATGTAAAGGATATTTAGGGCATGTTTAACTTATGATCAAGTTCCAGAATGTTCGTCACCGTACGAATCGGCCTACTTTCGCAGTTTGTCGAAATTAGTCCCTGTGATCGAATAAGCTTGATTTCGGCATACCAAACCCTCCAGAACTTATTTCTAAGTTATGTAAAGGTTATTTAAGGTATGTTAAGCCTATTTCACTGTTCCGGAGTGCTTGTTGCATTAAACTGGTTATATTTACGCATCAGATCGCGTATAACCTTCCAGAAGGCGATTTAAAGCTCGAAATTGAACATGAATTGATATGTGCACATGATACACATATTTATACAAATCCCAAGTATGAAACACAATATCTCATTGATTTGGTATTTGTTTGATGGTCGTAGAGGCACAGGTGTCACAGTCTCCCCTACTTTAGGAAATTTCGTCCCGAAATTTATTCGTAGGAGTCTGTCTGTGACTTGGTGTTAAATAACCATCAAAGATATACAAGGCATAATCCCATCATTTCCCTTAACAGACATTCTTCAAAAACGAAAATGAATGGATGAGTCATTTTCCTCAACATGCATTCTTCAGAAATGGAAATGAAGGAATAATCAAAAGGATATTCATTTCCCTCAACGGACATTCTTCAGAAACGAAAATGAACGGACGGAGTCATTTTCAACGGGTGCTTCATCAGAAATGGAAATGAATAGAATAATCAAAAAGATATTCATTTCCCTCAACGGACATTCTTCAGAAACAAAAATGAACGGACGGAGTCATTTTTAACGGGTGCTTCTTCAGAAACGGAAATGAATAGAATAATCAAAAGGATATTCATTTCCCTCAACGGCCATTCATCAGAAACGGAAATGAACGGACGGAGTCATTTTCAACGGGTGCTTCATCAGGAACGGAAATGAATAGAATTAACTCTAGACACGTGACAAAACTTGTTGTGGTTTCTGTGCACTAAATTCCATAATTATGTATGCATCCATAATTACATAATTTCTTGCACAGTTCGCACAGTTTGTTTTATAATGTGAAAGGGATAGAATTTGAACAAGCTTGAGACAACTTTGATTGGGTCAACACATGAACACATAAACACATAATTGTTTTCTCGTTATTAATTGTTATTAACTTGCTATTGATTTGAACATGGGTATTCAAGGTATACCAGGAACCCAGTCGACGGACTTCAACGTCCTCAAGAATCAATCTGCAAAGATAGGATGATCTTCCAAAAATTCAATTTCGTTTACAAGGAAACGTAATATTCGAATTAAGGTAGACAACAATTAAGGACTTACGGAAATACCCTTAGGTACCCTATTAAGGATTTATAGAGGCACTTTGAGTATTTGTCCAGAGTTGTAACTTGCGCCTTGTACTTCGTTTCCTTGGAAGAAACGGGTACTTAGGATTTTCGTGGAAAACACAAGAGATCATAAAATGGAAGAATTTTGGGGGTAGTCTGTTCTTCAAGGAATACGATTCCTTGATTGTCGGTATTGTAGGGGATATGTTGTTTATACATGCAACCACATAAATACATTGCAATGTAAATAAAAGATTTATTTATAAACAACAACAACAGCTGTTTCACAGACCTTGACAACCAAAGAAAATAATACATAAAGCTTGATTATTTCTAAACAACGTTGTCTTTCCGTCGGTCAGATGCTCATCCCTGCGCTGGATTTGCATTAGCAAGCTTTGGGCAATTCCTTCGAAAATGGCCCATCTCGCCATAGTTGTAGCAAGACCCCGGTAGAAAACGAGCTTGAGCAGGATTGTTGCCAGCTTGTTTTGGTGCAGCTACAGTTGGGCAAACTCTTGCTGTATGACCTATAAGTCCACAAATATGGCATTTGCGGCACTTTACACTGGCATGATGATGAAGGCTACATTGGTTGGACAAGGGTGCAGTTCCGTTGTATGGCTTCCTAGCAGGGGGTTGAGCCGGTTGGTTGGGGACAGCTTGATCATTGTGAGTGACCACGGAGAAGTTTTGAGAAGCCTTTCGCTTCTTTGACTTCTTGGGGGATCCAGTCTGTTCATCCTTTGGTTTCGATTCCTCGATCGGTTTCTTGTCACCCTTTCGGAAAAGTTTACCTTTCCTGATCTACGATTCAGTCAAGGTAGAGGATAGCTCAATGGCCTGTCTAACTGTAGTGGGGTTGCTACAAGTAACAATGTCTTGTACTGAGTCAGGGAGGCCATCAATGTACTTTTCGATTGCCTTATCCAAAGGCGTAACCATGTTCGGGCATAACAGACTTAACCCCTCATAACGGTCCGTGTAGGCTTGATGCTCACCTCTATCTTGCTTAAGATCGTCGAATTCCCTTTCTAATGCCCTAATCTCATGACAAGGATAGAATTCCCTCATCATTAGAGCTCGAGGCTCTTCCCAGGTTTGAGCCAGTGCTACCTCGGCACCCCTATCTCTAATCACACCATTCCACCACGTCAAAGCTCGTTTCTCAAAGACACTAGATGCGAACTCTACCTTTCGCTGGTTTGGACACTGAACATGTCTGAAGGTGCTCTCTAGACTCTCGAACCATTATAGAAGTGCAGTTGCTCCTTGAGACCCAGAAAATTTTGATGGCTTTGCAGAGTTGCATGTCTTGAAGTTACAGGGAGCATTATTGTTGTTGAGGGCTTGGTTACATTGAGCAATGATGTTTGGGATTGCAGCAGCCATTTGCTGCGTAATGATAGGTGCCAGTTCTTCATTGGGTACCAGATTGTCGCGTCGTGGAGGCATTCTAAAAGAGGAAACAAGCGAGAAAACAAATGAAATGGCATTGGGTAAGGATGTTACAATTTCTGACCAAAAGGCTTGGGTGATGGTCATTTGTTCAAACCACGAAGCAAACAAACGACACACAAAAGCTGAATCAAAGTAAACAGGTCCTCATAATGTATCGCGAAGACATGCTTTAGCCTATAAGTGGACACTCACCCCAAGAGTTCCCAGGTAAGAGTGACTAGTCTGATACTGCGGATTTGTACGAACACTCTAGCCTTAGACAGAAAACTCAAGGTACAGGCACCCACCCTTCCAGATTGCACGTGTTCACATTAATAAGACCCAAACTTTGACGGAATTTTTGAAAACTTTGAAGGTTCAAAACCTTATAATAAATCATCCTAGAACAGATGATTAGTTTCCAAAGCAGATTTGAAATTTGTGTTCTTATTGTGATTGTCACCTAAAGATAGGCGACGGTATTGTTTTATGACTAAACGCAAGTAAACTCGCGTTAGGGTCCTAGGAAAGTTATAGTCTAGGTCAAAGCATTACTAATAACCTAATTCCCTATAACCATATGTCTAAGCTAGGAAGATCTTGATCAAATTACTCAGGTATGAAGTTCTTGAACTCCAACTTACAGTAATTCAATCAGATTTGTGAGGAATGAGGATGAAGGTGATGGGTATTTATAGAAAACCCACAACCATTAGGATCGTTCCTCGCAAAACGTGCTTCGATCTTGACCCTCCATGTGGGCACATGGTATTGTAATACAAGGGGCATACTAAAAACCATCAAATCTAGCCCAAAGTATGCAAAACCTTGGGTTAAAACCATCAAAAACAGGCTGGAAGTCCAAATTCAATGTTTCTTATCCAGGCAGCTCTCACGGGCCGTGTAAGAATAGGCTTAGGCTTACGCCCCAAGCCTAAGAAGTTTGGCCGAATTACAATTTTAGTCCCTGCAGGCCTAAAACTTGGTATTTGATGCATTTTTGACGTGTTTAAGCCCCGTTAACCTCATTTCAAAGCTCTAAAATAAAGTTAAAGTATAGGCAACATGGAACATGCTCAAAAACAACTCGGATGTCGGTTCGTTTGTCCGTACGGTTGCGTTGTTCGGTTAATTACGACGGAAGTCGTAACGAACGCAAAAACGATCCAAATTAAGCGACGAATGGAATTTTATCATGCCACTCACTAAAATAAAGTATTTTAATGATTACATAAATTTTTGGATGTCCGGATATATTCAGAACGTAAGATATGCGCGAAAATGCAAACTTATGCACTTTTTGACGCTTTTAGTCCCTATTGATCAAGAAAGTTTATTTTTGCGCACCAAACACCTCAAAGCCTATTTCTAAGCTATGTAAAGGATATTTAGGGAATTTTTAACTTATGATAAAGTTCCGGAATGTTCGTCACAGTACGAATCGACATACTTTCGCAGTTTGTCGAAATTAGTCCCTGTGATCGAATAAACTTGATTTCGGCATACCAAACCCTCCAGAACTTATTTCTAAGTTATGTAAAGGTTATTGAAGGTATGTTAAGCCTATGTAACTATTCCGGAGTGTTTGTTGCACTAAACTGGTTATATTTACGATCAGATCGTGTATAACCTTCCAAAAGGCGATTTAAAGCTCGAAATCGAACATGAATTGATATGTGCACATGATACACATATTTATAAAAATCCCAAGTATGAAACACAATATTTCATTGATTTGGTATTTGTTTGATGGTCGCAGAGGCACAGGTGTCACAATTTTTGGGGTAGAACACGTCAATAAAAGGGTTTAATAATGTTTTCGAAATAAAACATACCTTTTAATATAAAATATATATTTTCGTTGAAAATATATGAAATTTGATAAGTCATACGTTTTGAAGTAAAACATTTTTATGAATGAATATTGAAAGTACGGTATTTCCTAAGCGAAACATGACCGTACAGTTGGGGACGAATTCTTGACTAGGTCTCAAATGATGGAGTGTCAGGGGAATTCGTACAACGTCGTGTATTAAATTGTCATATTAGTAGGATATATATATTGTACGTGAGGTAGACATCATATTGTCCTTCAAGAGGACCCTGCGCCCATGATGTCGTCTAATCATTTAAGTATTACACGCGTTGAATTGTTGGTAGATCTACCGGGTTGACAACCCCGTCGTGACCGGTCACCCCGTGTCAAGTCAAACGACGAATTTAAATTCTGTTTATTGTCTAGCTTTGATTATCCCTGCATGGTTAATATATAGTTCATATTGTCTAGCTAACATACGAGTCTGAAAATTGACGCAATAATTTAATATACAAAACTTGGGCAATGTATTACAGTTGTCGGATTGATGAACCGACGGAAGGCCCATGAATTTTATTAAGGAAGTAAAATGGACTTTCTAAAATTATATGGATGTTTTCAAATAAACACCTAAACAGAAAGTTTTCCTTGGAATAAAATTGTTTGTAAATGAATATGTGAACTCACCTTCCTTTGTGTTGACACTTGATTTTAACGTGTTCAACAGGTACCTGAGTTTGGCTTAGGGAATTATGGCGTATCTTGTGGTTGTTGATGCATGCTTTATCACTTAAAATGTTGGACTAACTTTTAAAACTTTCTGGGACGAATGTAATAAGATCCTTGAGGATCAAAACAACTTAACTATGTCATGGTTGTGTCATATTTTAAAACATAATGGTCAAAACTTAGGTTTTGAATAAGATAACATGTCCAAAAAATTAATGCATCGATCATCAAGATATAAATGGGCACCAGCTTCCGTCACCACTACGTTTTATATTCCACTGCGATGTTTTTGGGTGTGACAGAAGTTGGTATCAGAGCCATTTGTCACACCCAGACCACGTAAAACAACAAAGCGTGGCGGAAACGTCGGGGAGTGTTGTAACAGAATTATCGTTTCACAACCATGGATACAAAAAGTGTTTCGTTTTATTGATAATATTAAGCATTAACATTGTTTTAACACATAACAAACAAGTTTTATATCAACTATCATCATTTTATGTCACTAAGGCCTCTTCCAGATCCTATGTGACGCCTGCATCCTAGAACGTCAATCAAGCAACAACACCTGAAACATATGTAAAAACAAAGTCAGCAAAGAAATGCTGGCGAGTACATAGGTTTTATAAGAGTATCGGAATCGTGGCTTCGTTTACATGTTGCAGTACTTTATTAGACTTCAAGAGTCAAAATACAAACCTCGTTTTGAAAAGCGTATTGCAACATAATTAACCAACTCAAACCAAATGGGTTATCATTTATAAAATCTCGTAGCCCTGATTCTTTAACCCAAAAACACTTTTGTTTTAGAAAAACCATTTTGTAAAACATCTCGTAAAAACTCGTTAATAAAACTCGTATATTATTTCGAAAACACCGTTGAGTGACATCGTTTCAATATCGTTTACCCAAGTGAACTAAATAACGCCACGGTATATAATATGTTGAAAACACTTATATATAAGAAGTACCAGTGGCGTATCTACCACGTTTTCACCACATTACACCCGTCCCGTTATCTAAACACTAGCCAAAAACCAATCGTTTACCCAAATCGTTTAACATCGTTTCGAAATCGTTTCCAAATCGTTTAAATCGTTTAAATCATCCTCGTTTTAATTGTGAAAACTTATACATAGTCGTCTAGCTAATAACATTCAAACCTTCGTGACTCGACTTCCTCATTCCTCGCTTCTCGTATTAACAAACCCCCATAGGATAAGTTAATAATTACAGATTCAGTCGTTACCCACAACACCCACACATAACCATGGGTATAGTGAAATAACGGGATTTGTCAGATCCTATGGTACCATAACCTAATACTGGTCGGTTCGGCCAAAATTAATGAATGTCATTCGTTATGTAACTACAACCAACAAGTTCGTTCACATTATCGAAATCGTTATTAGTTTAGTATAAATCATTTTAATCGTTTTTGAAATTATCGTTAACACCTTGAAAACATTATGTACATATGAATCACCCCAAAACATTTGAAAACAGTAAAATAGGGTAACTATGTACTCACTTGTAGTGCAAGTTATCCTTAATCAATAGTACTTCAACAAACTCGAGTAAACCAGAGAAATCAAGCAGCACCTAGTAATTGAATCACTAGTCAAACAATAGACGCCTAAATCGGAAGATCGGACAGAATGAGGTCTTGTATACCAAATGAGTGTTGGAACTCATGTGATATGGTTTAACAAGGCCTACATCCTAAATGAAACCTAACCTAAGTGCTTTCGACCCATCGCGACCCATTAAGGTAGCTTATGCTACTTTAACGCGTCGTGCGCACAAACGCGCGTTCGAGACGTCTAACTAGTCCTATGACAAGTATTATATGCCTATACAAGTTTAATCATGTTGTATAATTAGTTATGTGACAAAAGTTTAGGTTACATATGCTTAATTACCAATTATGCATGAAAAGGGCATTTTGGTTATTTACCTAAGGCATATAAACTACTTATCATACAACCATCTAAACTAGGTGACCATAAGGTATAACCTCGGAAGGTTATTCCCTATGCTACTATGGTCACCTAATGTGTTTGGTCGGATCCTAATGATCGACCAAACGGGTCGGGTTCGAAAGTATAAGCGATTGATTAGATCGCTTACCTTTACGACCCTATATAAGCACTAAACTAAAAGTGACGAGCTAAGCATGTTAAAACATGCTTAACTAAGTTAGAAAACAGGTTTTGATATCAAAACTAACAGTTTTGATATCCTAAAGTAGTTTGGTTACAAAATACGTGTAAATGTGCATTTTGGCCGAAACTTCGACTCGTCACTGAGCCTAGATAACGTGGTAATCAGTAGGTATAGTCACTAGGGGCTATAACCATCGTGATTACACTCACGTTATGAAGTTCAAATGAACTTCACATTGACCATAAACTGGTCAATGCAGAAAGTCAAACGCAATTTGACTTTAACGCTAAAACGAATGAAAAGAACGAAAGAACACTTACAGAAGGTCCCCGCAAGATTTGATTCCGATTTTTTTCTCTCAGGTAGGAAGCATATACTTCCACTTAGAGAGCATAAATCAGATTTCAAATTGTGGGTTTTGAAGTGAAATGGATGGGGTATATATAGGATTTCTAGAACCGTTAAGATCGTTCCTCGAAAACTGAGCTTTGATCTGGACCATACATGTGTGCCCATGGTTTTCTAAAACCATGGGAGCCCCTAATATGGACTATATTCATTGAATACCAGCCCATGGTTTTGCAAAACCATGGGTTAAAACCATCAACACTTCAAAATGGACTAGGTTCATTGAATCTGCCAGAAATTTCAAAAATGGTCCCTGCACTTGTAAAACTTGATTTTTTGGCACTTTTAAGCCCCGTTAACCCCATTTCAAGGCTCTAAAATAAAGCTAAAGTATAGGGAACTTAAAATATGCTGAAAAACATCTCGGATGTCGGTTCGTTTGGTCGTACGGTTGCGTTATTCGCTTAATTACGACGGAAGTCGTAACGAACGTAAAAACGATCCAAATTAAGCGACGAATGGAATTTTATCATGCCAAACACTAAAATAAAATATTTTAATGCTTACATAAATTTTTGGATGTCCGGATGTATTCAAAACGTAAGTTATGCGCGAAAATGCAAACTTATGCACTTTTAGACGCTTTTAATCCCTGAATGAGCATAAAGTTTATTTTAGCATACCGAACCCCTCAAAGCCTATTTCTAAGCTATGTAAAGGTTATTTAGGGTATGTTTAACTTATGATCAAGTTCCGGAATGTTCGTTACAATACAAATCGGCATAGTTTCGCAGTTTGACACAAATAGTCCCTGCGATCGAACAAAGTTGATTTCGACACACCAAACCATTCAAAACTTATTTACAAGTTATGTGGAGGTTATTTAAGGTATGTTAAGCCTATGTCACTATTTCGGAGTGTTTGTCGCGTTATACTGACTGTGTTTAAGCACCAGTTTGTGTATAACCTTCCAGAAAGCGATTTAGAGCTTGAAATTGGAATCGAATCGAATCAAATTGTAAAATCACTAAACACAATTACACATATAATAACACCAAAACACATATAATAACACCAAAGCACATTGTTTTATTAATAATCATCATTGTTTTACATTGTACTGGATTACAGAACACAGTTGTCACAGTCTCCCCTACTTCGGGAAATTTCGTCCCGAAATTTTAACTAGAGGAAGCTTGTGAAAACAAATGCGGATATTTCGTTTTCATCTGGTCCTCACGTTCCCAAGTAAACTCTGGGCCACGTTTGGATTCCCAGCGAACTTTGACTAATCGAATCCGTTTGTTCTTCAACTGTTTGAAAGCACTGTCCACGATCTCCATGGGTTTCTCGACAAAGTGAATTGTTTCATCGATTTGGATCTCGTCGAGAGGAATGTGTAGATCAGCGTCAGCTAAACACTTTCGCAGATTGGACACGTGAAAAGTCGGGTGAATATTTCCATGCTCTGGAGGTAGCTTTAGACGATAGGCAACCTTTCCAATTCTTTCCACAATCTTAAATGGTCCCACATATTGAGGTGCAAGTTTTCCTTTCTTTCCAAATCTCACTACTCCCTTCCAAGGTGACACCTTGAGTAGGACACGGTCTTCGATTTGAAATTCTAAGGGCTTGCGTCACAGATCCGCATATCTCTTTTAACGGTTTTGCGATGTTACAAGATTATCGCGGATTCTCTTGATTTTGTCTGTTGTTTCCAGAACGAGCTCAGGTCAAGTAAACTGAGCGTCACCGGTCTCGTTCCAACAGACAGGTGAACGACATTTTCGACCGTAGAGAGCTTCGAATGGTGCCATTTTAATGCTAGCATGATAGCTATTGTTGTAGGAGAACTCGATCAGTGGCAGATGAGAATCCCAATTACCACCAAAGTCTATCACGCATGCTCTAAGCATATCGTCCAAAGTTTGAATCGTTCTCTCAGATTGGCCATCTGTTTGGGGATGATAAGCAGTGCTTAGATTCAGTTGGGTTCCCAAAGCAGATTGCATGGCCTTCCAAAAATGAGATGAAAATCGAGCATCACGATCGGAAATGATATCTAAAGGAACACCATGTTGTGATACAATCTCGTCTACATAGATCTTGGCAAGCTTCTCAGCAGAGAAATCCTCATGGATTGGTAAGAAGTGAGTAGATTTTGTCAAACGATCAACTACAACCCAAATAGCATCGTGACCTTTAGACGTACGCGGTAACTTAGTAATGAGATCCATGGCAATGTTTTCCCATTTCCAAACCGGAATCTCTAGTTGTACAAGCAAACCAGAAGGTCGTTGATGTTCTGCCTTGACTTTGAGACAAGTTAGGAATTTTGACACATACAAGGCAACATCTTTCTTCATACCAGGCCACCAGATCTTAGTACGAAGATCCTTGTACATTTTATCAGCACCAGGATGGACAGAATATCGAGACTTATGTGATTCGTCCATCGCTAAAGTGCGAAGATCGTCTTGTTTCAGAATCCACAATCGATCCTTAAAATAGAGCAAACCATCGTCTTTCGCTTCGAGCTTAAGCTCAAGTTGACGTGGTAATTCATTACCTATCAAATTTTGTGAAACACAAAATTGTTGAGCTTGAAGGACACGAGTTTGGAGATCAGATAGTGTTCGAACAGAATGAATCTTGACTCCTCCTTTCGACTAAGCGCATCGGCTACAACATTCGCCTTACCAGGGTGGTAGCGAATCTCGCAGTCATAATCGTTTAAGAGTTCAACCCAACGTCGTTGCCTCATGTTCAGCTCTTTCTGATTAAGAATGTGCTGGAGACTTTTGTGGTCTGTGAAAACCACACACTTCGTTCCATAGAGGTAGTGTCTCCAGATTTTAAGCGCGAAAACCACAGCTCCTAACTCAAGATCATGAGTCGTGTAGTTCTTCTCGTGAACTTTCAGCTGCCTAGATGCATATGCAATAACTTTACCTCATTGCATAAGGACGCAACCAAGGCCTAAGTTGGACGTATCGCAATAGACAACGAAATCATCGCTTCCCTCGGGCAGAGATAGAACAGGAGCATTACATAACTTCTGCTTCAACGTTTGGAACGCTTCTTCTTGCTTGGGTCCCCACTCGAAAGACTTATTCTTCTGAGTCAAAGCAGTGAGTGGAACCGCAATCTTTGAGAAATTTGAAATGAATCGACGCTAATAACCAGCAAGACCAAGAAAAGATCGAATCTCTGTAGGCGTCGTCGGTGTATTCCAGTCCTTAATAGCAGCAATCTTGGATGGATCCACATGAATACCCTGCTCATTGACTATATGACCCAAGAATTGAACTTCTTTAAGCCAGAATTCACACTTGGAGAATTTAGCGAACAGTTGTTCCTTCTTCAGGAGTTCCAATGTTAAGCAAAGGTGTTGCTCGTGCTCGGCTCGAGATTTTGAATAAATGAGAATATCGTCGATGAACACAATAATGAACTTGTCCAAATAAGGTTTGCAGACCCTATTCATTAAGTCCATAAAGATAGCTGGAGCATTTGTCTAACCAAAAGGCATGACAGTCAACTCGTAATGCCCATATCTTGTGCGGAAAGCAGTTTTGGGAATATCTTCTTCGAGAACACGAAGTTGATGATACCCAGAACGCAGGTCGATCTTGGAAAAGCATGAAGCACCCTGCAGCTGGTCGAAGAGATCAACAATTCGAGGTAGGGGATATCGATTCTTGATGGTGAGCTTATTAAGCTAACGATAATCGATACACATTTGAAAAGATCCATCTTTCTTTTTCACGAAGAGGACAGGAGTTCCCCAAGGTGAAAAGCTCGGTCGGATGAATCCTTTATCAGATAACTCTTGAAGCTGTTTTGATAACTCTTGCATCTCCGACGGTGCAAGACGATAAGGTGCTTTTGCAATCGGGTTGGCATTGGGTATAAGGTCAATATGAAACTCGACTTGACGAACTGGAGGCAAACCAGGCAGTTCATCAGGAAACACCTCTGGATAATCCCGCACAATCAGGATATCCTGTATACTCTTGCTCTTGTCTTTCTCCTCGGTGACATGTGCCAGAAAAGCAACATATCCTTTTCGCAAATAACTTAGGGCTTCCATACACGACATAAGCTTCAAACCATCTGGTGGTTTCTCCCCACGAACTTCTAGAACATCGCCAGACGGAAGAGGAATACGAACAATATTATCGAAACAAACCACCTCAGCGTGGTGTTTGGTTAACCAGTCCATTCCAATGATAATATCGAAACTCCCAAGTTGCATCGGTGTGAGGTCAATAGGAAAAAGATGGTTATCAAGGTTCAACTAACAATTACGAATAATAGAATCGAGAACAAGAGGTTTACCAGTGGCAACTTCAACAGATAAGGGTTTCCTCAGTTTAGTTCTAGGTATCGCAAGCAAGGGCTCAAATGACAATGAAACAAAACTTCTATCGGCACCAGAATCAAAAAGAGTAGATGCAGGTTGATTGTTAACAAGAAACGTACCATTGACAACCTCGTTGTCAGCCCTCGCTTCGTTTGCATTCAAATTGTACGCTCGCCCACGAGGGGGATTCACATTAACATTGACGTTCGCATTCGGGTTCGCGTTAGCATTCGCGTTTGCATTCACCAGTCTCGGACAATTGTTGCAGAAGTGACCATACTCTCCACAATTAAAACATGAACCCGGTGGGAATCTCACAACATTCCCCTGACCCGGAGCTGGAACCTGAGCAACCTGATTCTGTCCCAAACGACAAGTATTTGCCAAATGCCCAAGTTTACCACACGTCGTGCATTGCTTGCAAGCCTGTTGTGCAACGTGATGACCGTTGCAACGAGCACAATGAGGTGCGGTACCAGCATACGCTTTCTTTGCAGGTGACTGAGCCGGTGGGTTCTGCGGGTTCTAAGCAGTCTGTGCTGTAACAATAAAATTCTGAGCACCCTTTCGCTTCCTCGATTTCTTCGACGTCTCACCTTCCTTACCCTTACCCTTTTTCTTGTCCTTCCCTGAATCAGTCGCCTTCTTTTTATCACCTTTGCGGGTGAGTTTACCCTTCCTGACTTGAGTCTCAGTCAGGGTAGCAGATAACTCAATTGCTTGACGAAGGGTAGTAGGATTAACATCGGTCACAATCTCCAGAATAGAATCGGGTAGACCATCGATATATCTCTCGATTGCTTTCTCCAGAGGGGTAACCATGGTGGGACACAATAGACTGAGTTCCTCAAAACGATCCGTGTACCCACGGTGTTTAGCCCCATCTTGCTTTAAATCGTCAAACTCTCGCTCCAAAGACCGAATTTCGTGACGGGGACAAAACGCCTTCATCATGAGAGCCCGAAGCTCTTCCCATGTTTGTGCCAACGCCACTTCGGCACCCCTGTCGCGCATAATACCATTCCACCAGGTAAGCGCTCGCTTCTCAAACACGCTCGAAGCAAATTCAACCTTACGCGCATTCGGACACTGCACATGTCTGAATGTGTTCTCGATACTCTCAAACCACTGCAGTAGCGCAGTTGCTCCTTGCGACCCAGAAAACTTAAGCGGCTTCGCAGTATTGAAATTCTTGAAATTACACG